>JAJPUD010008576.1:0-42649 GCA_023553655.1 Myrmecobius fasciatus | reverse complement strand
TAACTGTATAGATATGTATACATGTATTGTATTTGTCATATAATTTATCCTATCTAGCATGTATTAGATTACCTGTCATCTAGGGGGGGGTGGGGGGAAGGAAAGGAAAAGCTTGGGGAAAAAAAGTTTTTTTGCAAAGGTCAATGTTGAAAGGTCACTCATATGTTTTGCAAATAAAAAGCTTGATAAATAAAAAAAAGAAATGTCACTTAAGTTCTGTATGCCTCAGTTTTCTCATCTGTAAAATAAGATGAAAAAAATGCAAGTCATCCAGTATCTTTGGAAAACAAAACAAAACAAAACAACAAAAACATAAAAACTTAAATGGGGGTCCTAAAAAGTTGGACATATTTGAAAGACTGAACAACTGAAATATTTGCATTACTGTTCTGTGAAAAAATCTTAGTTTCTCTTCACAGACATGGCAATTCAATTAAACATTTGTCTGAATGTAGGATAAATGGACAGGATCATATATTGTAAAGTCTTGCAAAGAGCCTACAGACAATGTTTCAGATCATAATTATCTATTATCCCCTCACTATCTTCTGAGATTATCTACTTATATAGCTTCTTTCATAAATGCATGCATATGTATACATATAGGAATATATAGATTCCCACTAAAGAACCTAAGTTAGCAGAAAATAAGTTAATAATAACATAAGCCAGTAGTTATTTCCTATATCTTTTCAGATGCTATAAATGTTTCTCATTTTGGAGAAATGGTCTTCAATTCAAAAGTTTCTGCTCATACAATCAGCAACAGAGTTTTCTTTTGAGATATTCTTTCTGTCCCTAGTGAGTATCTCTTAGTGTTGCAGATAAGGGTAGAAAACACTTGTCTTTACCAAGGTCTTTACCAAACCATCGGGAAGAAATTATACTCCATTTTTTTTTCCCAAACGACTGATTACACTACTATGTCAGGAGTTAGAATGGCAAAAATCCATGTTGCAATTTCACCCTTTAATGCTCTGATTTTTAAAGGAAGTAATTCTACTTAAAATAAAATGGAAATAGCTTATTAAAAAGGATAGATTGTCTTCTCCTGACATTCTAGCTGAAAATGATGCAAGAGTAAACAGTTTAATAATTTCAATTAATTCTGAAGTGTAGCTTTAATTTTTTTTCTAATTATAGAAGGTATTTCCAAATCTGGGACTTCAAGGGAAAGTTAATGAAAGCTTTGCAATTTATATTATTAACCTCTTGTTGATGAGAAGAATTCTTTAATTAATTTTTTTTCTAATTTTGAATGAACTTTTTAATTTTTTAAAAAAAGTTTTATGTCGAACGTTTTTTTTTTTTAAATGAGCTCTACTTGATGTTGTTGTTATTGTTGTGGTTAAAAGTAATCTTGCTATAAAATAATTACTACTTTCTTTTTAATAGGAACACAAAATGAATTTTTATTTCAATTGAATAAATCCATTTGAAAAATTAAGCACTGAATGACCTTAAAGAAAAATCCTATAAATTGTTTAATTTGATAAAAGAATTAACATATTTTATTTTCTGTTATTGTTCATTTGTTATCCTACTTTTTGTTATCCCATTGGGATTTTTTGTCAGAGATACTGGAATGGTTTGCCATTTCCTTCTCTAGCTCATTTTACAGTTGGCCAATAAAGAGGGCTAAGGAACTTGCTCAGGTCATAGGTGTCTCACCCGAGATTTCAATTCAGAATTCAATGATTTAAAGGATTCAAGTGATTCAAGGCCTATCACTCTACTACTGCATTCCCTACATATCCTATATTTTATTTTACACATCCATCCCTATTTACATATTTAGTAAGCCATCACTTTTTTTTAAAGCTTTTTATTTACAAAACACATCATAGGTAATTTTTCAACATTGACCCTTGCAAAACCTTCAGTTCCAAATTTTACCCTCCTTCCTCCTCTCCCCTCCCCTAGATGGCAGGTAGTCCAATATATGTTAAATATGTTAAAATATGTTAAATCCAATATATGTATACATAGTTATACAGTTATCTTACTGCACAAGAAAAATTGGATCAAGAAGGAAAAAAAAAAACTCAGCAAGGAAAAAAAAAATGTGACCAAATAACAATAGAAAGAGTGAGAATGCGATGTTGTAGTCCATACTCAGTTCCCATGGTCAGAATATTTTTGAAATTCTTGTTCCTATGTTGTCTTTTCCTATTTATGGCAGTTTTCCTGCTACAATTTAAATGTGTTACACCTTAATTTTGTCCTCAGTTAAAATGCAGAGCAGCTGCTCTCCCAGTACCTGTTATGATAGATTTTAAGGCTATATTGAGTTTTCTGTTGTTTTTTTTTTCCTTCCTTCTACTTAAATGGATCTAGCTTCTTCATATTTCTTTAATATTTCATGTCCTGGAGACTGCCCTCTCTCTTCCTCAACCATTTACTTATGTTGTATTCTTTTCTAGAGTCTCTCCCTTTTATTTGAACTGCACAGAAAAAAGCAAATACATTCCTTTTGGTTCATAAGAATAGTTAAATCTTCCTAGGTTTGTGAATGTGATATTCATTCTTTTAAAATACTCCACCTCAAAAATCTCTAACTTTTACTACCAGGATTCTCTGTTTCTACTGATGTATATCACAACCATTCCAAATCTTAGAATTTAGTTTTATGAGTTCCTGTCTTCCTTGTCACACTTCTCTTTTATAGTATGACTTACCTCTTGATCACCAGCACTCTAGTGAAAAGCCATAGAGCTAGCTTGCTCTTCAAAGAAAATATAGCTCATCAATATAATTAAAATCTTTCCAATTTACTAAGATCTTCTCAATTATTACCAAGGATGCATGCATGAGTGTGTGTTTGTGTTTGTGTGTGTATGTATATATGTATAAATGTTGATAACCTTATAAAAAATTAGGAAGGCTGTTTATACTGCATTCAAAAGAGTTAAGAAACAAACTAAACTTTATGGCCATAACAGGAAGTTCAATAGCAAAAAAAAAAAAAAAACAAAAAAACAAAAAAAAACAAAAAAAAAAAAAAGCAAAATTCACTGTAAAAATTCAGTATGGGCAGTTGTGTTTAGAAAACATTTGTTTAAAAAAAAGATCTGGAGGTTTAAGAGAACTGCAAACTTAATATAGCTCATCAATGTGATTTGGAAGCCAAACAGAGGTAATTATCACATGTTTTAGGAATGACATATCTTTTAGTTTCACCATGTTGTGCCCTTCATCTAGAGAAGTGTAATGAGTTTTAGGCACCATAATTTAAGGAAAACAATGCAGTTCATAGTGTCCTGAGAAGGGTGTTTAAAATGGTGAAGGATCTTGAATTTCTCTTATATGTGGATCAATTGAAGAAATTAGACATGTTTAGCTTGGAGAAAAGATGACTGAAGGCATAAGAGAACTAAAAAGCTGTCATATCAAAGAGATTATGATTGTTCTGTTTAATATAGAAGCAAATGAAAGAAATGTTTCAATATTTTTAAAAAAGACTCATTGAGAAGTTATATGAGGAATACCTTTTCCAATAATTCCTCAAAATAGGCCTTAAAAAGAAATTTTTTTCAATCTTGTTGAAGATTTTCAAATAGGTCAGATAACTCCATGCTCAGTATGTTATGTTGCAGTTTTCTCCATTATTTTGTTATTGCTGTTTAGTTATTTCTGTATTATCTGGCTTTTCATGACCTCATTTGGATTTTTATTGGCAGAGATATTGGAGTAGTTCGCCATTTTCATCTTCATCTCATTTTACAATTTACAATTTACAATTTACAAATAAGGAAATTGAGGTAAACAGAGTTAAGTGACTTGCCTAGGTTCACACAGCTAGTAATTGTCAGATTTGAATGAGTCTAGTGACTTCAGGTCCTTTGCACCTATCTAACTACATCTTCATTTATGGATTGGACTAAATGACTGTTGAGGTTTCTTCTGACTCTCCAAGTCCTTGATTCTGAGAGTCTAAGGTCACCTTAATATTATAGTTATTCAAAACTAGATTTTAGAAAAATCTTTTGCACAAACAAAATCAGTTCACCTAGGATAAAAAGAACATCATCAAAGGAAAATAAGTATTTTCATATCAAATTTTGCAGATGAAGGTTTCTATATAATTATATATATATATGCATGCATGCATGTATATGTCTATATACATACATGTATTGTGAACACACATATACATACATGTGTATATATCACATGTATTCCATTTTACAATTAAATATCAAAAATATATTAGCTAATATTTCTCAAAAGAATTCAAAACTATTAGCAGCCATAATGGCACAATGCTCCAAATCACTATCAAGATAGAGAGTTAGAGAAAAGTATTGATTAGAGAATGGCTAATAAACTGTTGTACAGGATAGTAATATAATATCACAGTTCTTTTAAAAAATGAATCTGATCACTGTTGAGATATCTGGATATATTTGCATGATCTGATACAAATTGAAGTAAACTAAACCAAGAAGACAGTATTCAAAATGACTACAAAAATGTAAATAAAAAGAGCTATGAAACAATTAGCTAATGTTCAAAAATTAAAAACAACAAGCATGGATTAAAGATATAGATATATATCTATCTCAATACCTATCTATCATATATTAAGATGCCCCCACTCCAATGAGTTGGGGAAGTATAATATTGCATTACATATATTTAAGGGTTTTTTTGACGTATTGATTTGATGTATTAATTCTGAGATTAGTTTCTCTTTCTTTCAATAAAATAGTATTTTAAATGGGAAAGGAATATAAAGGACACAGAGAAAATTTCATAACTGAAAAAAACATGAATAATTTGAAAATGAATCTTTAAAAAAAGTAATTTGACAACTAAATGAATGTGAAACATACCAAGAAAGAAAGGTTATTTTAAAAATCACGTTGAAAGAAGAAACAGAAGAAAGAGAAAGAAGACTAACATTGGTATTTGGAATGAATGCCTGATAAGATCTCTGAGAAGTAGATTTGAATTTCTGCACAGGACTTATGTCATAGGGTTGAGAGATTTTGGAATAGAGATGGGGAGTACACTTAATGAAGGAAGAAAAGAATGAATTTTCCAGATGTCTGACAAATATAACCAGAAGTTACTTAAATTAAAAAGCAAATAGTGTGAGGAATCAGAGGACTGTCTTTATATTTATGCTATGTAGGAAAATAGCAGCTGAAAGATCAGTAAATTCCCAGGAGACAAAAATTTAGAAGCCAGGAATAAAATTCCTGGTATCTATATTCCTAAGTATCTAAAGGTCAGTGGTCAATATTTAAGCAAGGAAAAAGAACAGCTAGAGGTACTATTGTAAGAAAAGGAAATATGACCTCATAGCTATCATTGAGATTTGTTTTGATGAAAGTTATAGTTGGACCAATGCTCTAAATGGGTATTTGTTATTCCAATACATAGCACATTGTCTAGCTAATAGGCCCTTATTAAATGCTTATTGACTCACAAAAGAAACAGTTTAAGGAATGATGATATATAACATTGTGTATTAAGACGATATGCTCATGTAAAAAAAATTCAGGAATTAGAGAGAATTGTAATGAAAAATATCTCAATGGAAAAAGGAGAAAGAAATAGAAGTGCTTCTCCCACCAGTTCCTTGAAATATACAACTGACTATTCAAAAGAAAAAAAAAATAGAAGAACTTTGGAAAACACATCAAAAAACATGGTACAGAGTAATTATCCAATATTGTTGAGATACTTCAGTTATCTATATAACTCTTAGAGCTGTTTCTTGATTTCTGGTAGTCAGTTACTAATAACTCCTGGATTTTACTTTGTGATCATATCATCCTCCACAAGGTAGAAGAAATAATAAGGGAAAATTCTATCTGGATTTTATTAACTAAAGAGAAGGAACTGGTGGTTATGGTGGAAATGATGGAAATTATAAAGGAAATACTGATTAAAACTTAGATAGAAAAGAGGGAAAACTCAACATCATCTGACCTCCACCCAAATTTAGAAATAAAAAGATATCAATGGACTAAGAGAAAATATAAGTAGGATAAATGAAATCAGTCAATGATGTGCCCAAGAATGAAATTTTGAGGACATAAGTGGGTGCACATGAAATCTACCAACCAATACAGATTTTACAAACAAAAAATTAAACAAATGAACATTCCCGCAAAATACACACATTTTGTGGGGGCTTTCTTCAGAATTACTTTCCATTTACTTTAAATATATCTTTTAAGTACATTTTAAAAAAAATTAAAGCTTTTTATTTTCAGAATATATGCACATTTGACAAAATGACTCTTGCATAACCTTGTGTTTTGGATTTTCTCCTCCTTCCCCCACCCAATAAGCAATCAAATATATGTTAAACATGTAAAATATATGTTAAATCCAGTATGTGTAAAAATATTTATACAATTGTCTTGCTGAACAAGAAAAAATCAGATCAAAAAGGAAAGTAAATGAGTAAGAAAATGGAATGCAAGTGAAAAACAAAAAGAGAGAGAATGCTATATTGTGGTCTGCACACAGTTCCAACAGTTCTCTCTCTGGGTGTACTTGGCTCTCTTCATCACAAGATCATTGGGACTGGCACCAGTCATCTCATTGTTCATCAGAATTGATCATTGTATAATATTGATATTGCCATGTACAGTGATCTGGTTCTGCATCAGTTCATGTAAATCTCTCCAGGACTCTCTAAAATCATCCTCCTGATCATTTCTTATAGAACAATAATATTTCATAACATTCATATACCATAAATTATTCAGCCATTTTCCAATTGATGGGCATCCACTCAGTTTCCAGTTTCTTGCCAATACAAAAAGGGTTGTGACAAATATTTTTGCACACGGGGGTCCCTTTCCCTCCTTAAAGATCTCTTTGGGATATAGGCTGAGTGGAAATACTATTGGATTTGCAGGTATGCACAATTTTATAACTCTTTGAAGATAGTTTCAAATTGCTCTCCAAAATGGCTGGAACTATTCAAAATTCCACCAACAATGTATGAGTGTCCCAGTTTTCCCATTTCCCTTCCAACATTTGTCATTATCTTTTCCTTTTATTTTAGCCAATCTGAGAGATGTGTAGTGGTATTTCAGAGTTGTTTTAATTGGTATTTTTTCTGATTAATGTGATTTAGAATAACTTCTCATATGATTAAAAATGTTTTTAATTTCTTCATCTAAAAATTGTTCATATCCTTTGACCATTTATCAATTGGAGAATGGATTGAATTCTTATAAATTTGAGTCAATTCTCTCTAAATTTTAGAAATGAGGCCTTTATCAGAACCCTTAAATGTAAAAATGATTTTCCAATTTATTGCTTCACTTCTAATCTTATCTACATTAGTTTTGTTTATACAAAAAACTTTTTAATATAATCAAAATTTTCTATCTGGTGTTCAATTATGACTTCCAGTTCTTCTTTGGACACAAATTCCTTCCTTATCCAAAGATCTGAGAGGTAAAGTATCTTATGTTCTAATTTGCTTATACTATCACTCTTTATGTCTGAATCATGGAACTATTTTGACCTAACCTTAGTATGTGGTGTTAGGTGTAGGTCAAGCTATAATTTCTCCCATATTAGTTTCCAATTTTCCCAATAAGTTTTCTCAAATAGTAAGTTCTTATCCCAAAAGCTGTGGTGTTTGGGTTTGTCAAACAGTAGATTACTATAGTTATTGACTTGTCTTGTGATCCTAACTTATTCCACTGATTGACTGCTCTATTTCTTAGCCAGTACTAAATGGTTTTGATGACTGCGGCTTTATAATATAATTTTAGGACTGGCACAGCTAGGGGTCTTTCATTGGCATTTTTTTCATTAATTACCTTGAAATTCTTGATCTTTTGTTCTTCCAGATGAACTTGGTTATTTCTTTAACCTTTAAAATAGGTCTTTAAAATAATTTCTTGGGAGGTTAATTTTTTCTTGGTATGGCAGTAAATAAGTAGATTAATTTAGGTTGTATTGTCATTTTTATAATATTCACTCAGCATACCCATGAGCACTTGATATTTTTCCAACTGATTAGATCTGACTTTATTTTTGTGGAAAGAGCTTTGTAGTTGTGTTCATATAGTTCCCGACTTTCCTGTGGCAGAAAGATTCCCAAATATTTTATACTATTGACAGTTATTTTGAATAGAATTTTTCTTTGTATTTCTTGCTGCTGGATTTTGTTGGTAAAAACAAAATGTGGATGATTTATGTGGATGTATTTTGTGTACTGCAATTTTGCTAAAGGTGTGGATTATTTTAATAGTTTTTAATTGATTCTCTAGGGTTCTCTAAGTATATCATCATATCATCTGCAAAGAGTGATAATTTCGTTTCCTCATTGCCTACTCTAATTCCTTCAATCTCTTTTTCTCCTCTTATTACCAAAACTAACATTTTTAATACAACACTGAATAGTAATGGTGATAGTGAGCAAACTTGTTTCATCCCTAATCTTATTGGGAATGGCACTAATTTGTCCCCATTATTTATGATGCTTGCTGATGGTTTTAAATATATGCTACTGATCATTTTAAGGAAAAGTCCATTTATTCTTATACTTTCTAGTGTTTTTAATAGGAATGATATTGGATTTTATCAAATGATTTTTCTGTATCTATTGAGATAATCATATTTTTTGTTAATTTGGTTATTGATATAGTCAATTATGCTAATAGTTTCCCTAATATTGAACCAACCCTGCATTCATGGTTTAAATCCTACTTAGTCATAGTGTATTATCCAAGGGATTACTTTCTGTAATCTTGTTAATATTTTATTTAAGATTTTTGCATCAATATTCATTAGGGAAATTGGTCAAAAATTTTATTTTTCAGTTTTCAGCTTACCTGGTATAGGTATCAGCACAACATCTGTGTCATAAAAGGAATTTGGTAGGGGTCCTTCTTTCCCTATTTTTTCAAATAGTTTATATAGTATTGGAATTAATTGTTCTTTAAATGTTTGGTAGAATTCACATGTAAATCCATCTGGCCCTGAAGATTTTTTCTTAGGGAGTTGATTAGTAGCTTGTATAGTAGCTTTTTCTATTTCTTTTTTCTAAAATGGGACTATTTAAATAATTTATTTTCTCTTCTGTTAACCTGTACAATTTATATTTTTGTAGATATTCATCCATTTCATTTAGAATATCAAATTTATTGGCATATAGTTGGGGAAAATAACTCCTAATTATTGCTCTAATTTCCTTTTCATTGGTAGAAAAATCTCCCTTTCATTTTTGAGACTAACAATTTGATTTTCTTCTTTCCTTTTTCTAATCAAATTAACTAAACTTTTATCCATTTTGTTGGTTTTTTCATAAAACTAACTTTGAGTTTTATTTATTAATTCAATAATTATCATATTTTCAATTTTATTAATCTCCCCTTTTATTTTCAGAATTTCAAATTTGGTATTTAATTGAGGGTTTTAATTTGCTTTTTTCCTAGCTTTTTTAGTTGTCAGCCCAATTCATTGATCTCCTCTTTTTCTATTTTATGCAAGTAAGCATCTAAAGACATAAAATTTCCCCTTATACCAACCTTGGCTTCATCCCACAAATTCTGGTAAGTTGTCTCATTATTGTCATTCTCTTGGATGAAGTTGTTGATTATGTCTATGATTTGTTGTTTCACACATTCATTCTTTAGGATTTGATTAATTAATTTCCAATTAATTTTTGGTCTATTTTCTCCTGGCCTTATATTGCATGTGATTTTTATTGCATTATGATATGAAAAAAAATGCATTTACTATTTCTGCTTTTCTGCATTTGATTTTGAGGTTTTTGTATTCCAATACATGGTCAATTTTTGTATAGGTTCCATGAATTGTCAAGAAAAAAGTAAACACCTTTCTGCTTCCTTTCATTTTCTCCAAAGATATCTCACACCTAACTTTTCTAACATTTTGTTTATCTCTTTAAATTCTTTCTTATTTATTTTGTCATTTGATTTATCTAGTTCTGAGAGAGTAAGATTGAGATCCCCCACTTGTATAGTCTTGCTGTCTTCTTGCATCTTTTTTAACTTCTCTAGGAATTTCCATGCTATACCACTTGGTGCATATATGTTTAGTATTGATATTTCTTCATTATCTATGCTACCCTTTAGGAAAATGTACTTTTCTTCCTTATCTTTTTTAATTAGATCTATCCTTGCTTTTACTTGATCTGAGATCAGGATTGCTAACCTTGTTGTTTTTTTTGTTTCTTTGTTTGTTTGTTTTTATTTTTGTTTTTTGGGGATTTTTTGTTTTATTTTTCTACTTCAACTGAAACATAACAGATTCTTCTCCAGCCCTTTACCTTAACTCTATATGTATCACTCTGCTTTAAATGTGTTTGTTGTAATCAACATATTGTGGATTCTAGCTTTTAATGAAGTCTGCTAGTCACTTCCGTTTTATGGGAGAGTTCATTCTATTCATATTCACAGTTAAAATAACTAATTTTGTATTTCCTGCCATCTTTTTTACCCTGTTTGGTTTTTCTCTTTCCTTTCCCCCTTACCTCCTCCCCAGTATTTTGCTTTTGATGACCATCTTCCTTAAACAGCTCTCCCCCTTTATGGCCCCTTCCCCTTTTTTTATACTTTTCCCCTAACACTTCTATTCCCCTTTTTTATCCTTTCCCTTTCTTTCCCCTCCTACTTCCTAATAAAGTGAGACAAGTTTTTTTCTGTGAAACCAAATATGTCTGATGTTCTCTTTTAGCCAAATCTGATGAGAATAAGATTCATACCATGCTCATCCCCATCCCTTCTTTCCCTCAATTATAATGGGTCTTCTTTGCCTCCTCCTCTGAGATGTAATTTGCGTTGTTTTACCTCCTTTTTTCTTTTGTTCCAGTACAATCTCCTTTCTAACTCTAGATTCTTTTTCATATTATCATAATAAAATCAAATTATGCCCGTACTCTCTAATAAATCCATAACAGAAATACAGTTCTCAAGGGTTCTTTAATTTTTACCTTCTTATGTTTCTCTTGAATTCTGTGTTTGGAGATCAATTTTTATTTTCAGTTGTGGTCTTTGCATTAGAAATAGGTGAAATTCTTTTAAATCATTGAATGCCCATCTTCTTCCCTGAAAGATAATGCTTATTTCAGCTAGATAACTTATTCTTGGCTGTAATCCAAATTTATTTGCCTTTCAGAATATCAAATTCCAGGCCCTTTGATCCTTTAAGGTAGAAGTTGCTAGGTCCTGGGTAACCTTAATTGTGGCTCCTTGGTATTTAAATTGTTTTTTCTTTCTGGATGTTTGCAGTATCTTTTCCTTGGTGCAATAGTTCTGAAATTTAGCCAAGATATTACTTTGGGATTTAATTTTGGGGTCTCTTTCAGAAGGTAATCAGTGAATTCTTTCAATGGCTATTTTACCTCTTGATTGTAAAATATTAGGACAGTTTTCCTTTATGATTTCCTGTGAGACCACATAACAAGATAAGATCTAAATGGGTTCATGATCTGGATATAAAGAGTGATACTATAAGTAAATTAGAGGAATGTAATATACTTTACCTCTCAGACCTATGGAGATGGAATAAATTTATGTCCAAAGAAGAACTGGAACTCTTAATTGAAAACCAGATAGATAACTTTGACTATATTAATTAAAAAGCTTTTGTACAAACCAAATCAATGCAGACAAAATTAGGAGGGAAGCAATAAATTGGGAAATCATCTTTACATTTAAGGGTTCTGATAAAGGTCTCATCTCTAAAATATATAGAGAATTGTCTCATATTTATAAAAATTCAAGTCATTCTCCAATCAATAAATGGTCAAAGGATATGAACAGACAATTTTCAGAGGATGAAATTAAAACTATTTATAGTCATATGAAAAGGTGCTCCAAATCACTATTGATCAGAGAAATGCAAATCAAGACAACCCTGAGATATCACTTCACACCAGTCAGATTGGCTAAAATGACAGGAAAAGTTAATGATGAATGTTGGAGGGGATGTGGGAGGGCTGGGACACTGATACATTGTTGGTGGAGCTGTGAACGGATACAGCCATTCTGGAGAAAAATTTGGAGCTATGCTCAAAAAGTTATCAAACTGTGCATACCCTTTGACCCAGCTCCATTTCTATTGGGCTTATATCCCAAAGAAATCATAAAGGAAGGAAAAGGCCCCACATGTGCAAGAATGTTTGTGGCAGCCCTTTTTGTAGTGGCTAGAAACTGGAAATTGAATAGATGCCCTTCAATTGGAGAATGGCTGAATAAATTATGGTATATGAATATTATGGAATATTATTGTTCTGTAAGAAATGACCAGCAAGATGATTTCAGAGAGGCCTGGAGAGACTTACATGAACTGATGCTGAGTGAAATGAGCAGAACCAGGAGATCATTATACACGGCAACAACAGTACTATATGACGATCAATTCTGATGGACATGGCTCTCTTCAACAATGAAATGTTTCAAACCACCTCCAATTGTTCACTGAAGAAAGCCATATACACCCAGAGAGAGGGATGTGAAATGTGGACCACAACATAACATTCTCATACTCCTTGACCGATGTTTGCTTACATTGTGTTTTCTTTATCTGATATATCGTTTGTGTAGACAAGATTTTTCTTGCACAACAATGACAGGTTTGGAAATATGTATACATATATTCGATTAGCCAATATTTTAACATAATTAACATGTAGTGGATATCCTGCCATCTAGGGGAGGGGTGGGGAGTTGGGGGAAAAATTTGTAACGGAAAGCTATGTAAGGGTTATTGTTGAAGAATTACCCACACATATGTTATGCAAATAAAAAAAAATAAAAAATAAATGATTTCCTGTGAGATAATTTCTAGGATCTTTTTTTCATCATGGTTTTCAGGAAGTCCAATAATCCTTGGATTATCTCTCCCAGATCTCTTTTCCAGGTCAGTTGTTTTTCCTAGGAGGTATTTCATATTTTCTTCTATTTTTTCACTTTTGTTTGACTGATTTGTGAAGTCTTTTTGAGTCATTCACTTCCATTTATTTAGTTCTAAATTTTTAGTGTATTATTTTCTTTATTTACCTTTTTAGCTCCTTTTGTATTTAGCCAATTAAATTGTTTTCTTCATTGAAATTTTTTCCATTTTACAAATTTTGTTTTTCAATGAATTGCTATCTTTTTCATATCTACTTTGCAAGGCATTATACGCTTTTTTCCCCATTTCACCAAATCTATTTTATAGGAGTTACATAATTTTCCAATTCTTCTTGCAAAGATCTCATTTCCTTTCCCTATTTTTATTTCAACTTTCTTTTAAGATCCTTTATGCAGTCTTCCAAAAAAGCCTTGTGAAATACAGACCAGCTCATATCTCTCTTTGGGGCTTCCTCTGAAGTTAATTTGCCTTTAGGAACCTCAGGATTTGAGGTCTATTCTTCTCACTCTCCATAAAAGCTGTCTATGGTGAGAGTTCCTTTTCTTCTTTTCATTTTTTAGAAGGTTGAGGTCTGCTCTTAACAAAAAGGAGGGGCAGCTAGCTGCTTTATTTTGTCCTGGTGCAGTTGTGCTGATTGACTTCCAGTGCTGGATAATCTTGACTAGGTCCTGTGTTCTTCTGGGACTCAGTGGTTTAAAATTTGCCTTTTGTGGCAAATCTGCCAAACTACCTTCTTGCAACCTGGACAGAGTAGCCTAAAAGCCTCACAAAAGATTCCCAGTTGCCTGGAAGCTGCAATCCTCTGATTTCCCATCCAGCCCTTGCCTCAGTCTCCCTGTGCTGCAGTCTGGGCTCAGCAGACTGTCCATCTGCCCATTTGAAACAGACCTGTTGTGAAGTTCTTCCAAGTTATCTTCTGGGAATGTGTTGTATTTCAAGCATTTGGGGGTGCTTTCACTCCAAAACCATTTTAGAGGCTTAATCTACTATTTGTTTGAGAGAAAGTCAGAGGAGGTCACAGAAAGTCATACTGCTCTCTGCCATTTTAGCTCCACCTCTGCTAATCCTAATGTACATTTTTAAATGCTTTCTTCTCCTTTACAACATGGACTTACTGAAGAAAGGGAGTGCATTTTGCTTTTATTTTTTAATGTACTAACACTTTCTACAATATCTCACATGTAGTGAGGACTAAATGCTTACTGACTGATTCATGGAAATTCTATATAAAAGAAGACAAATATATAAGTGATATGATACTATAAAAAGTGTCAAAATGCTAACATTTAAAATTGATGGAGGTGACAAAGGGTTTTGAGTCCATTATATGTAAGAATCATTTGAAAGACTTTGATGGCTTTAGTTCACATGGGGAAAAGGAGACAGGGCAAAGGATATAATAATGGCTCCATATTTGACAGGTTTTTCTTTGTTTGATGGCTTGTTTGTTTGGGATTTTATTTTTGAAGAAGGAAACTTGTTCTTTTTTGGCCAAATAGGCAGAACCAATAACAATGGATAGAAGTTGCAAAGGGGTTGATTTGTTAATGATATGTGAAAAAAAAAGTCTTAGCAATTAAAACTATTTAAAAGCAAAATAGCATTACTGAATTGGTTCTGGGTTCACCTTCCTTGGATTTATTCAAGAAGTGGTTGTATGATAACTTTCCCAGTATGACTCAGCGTCCACTGAATTTTCTTCCACTTCTCAAATTCTATGATGCTTATGGAGTCTAAATATGTAGAGAATCATATGTGTGATATATGAGAGTTTCTGAAGTACCAAAACAAATAAATAGCAACAGCAAAAAAGTGTGCCTTTCCTAATGATTTTTTTTATTGTTTTCTAATTATCAGAAACAAAATGATTCCCTGCTTAATCTTTTCTTTTTCCATTAAGTTCCATGGTTTATTCATTGTATTTTGCAAAAAGATTTTTAAAAACAATAACAGAAGAAAATTTATTATTTTCATTGTGAATTTTTTTTTTGAAAAATCCATTTTCTAGTTATAAAATTCTGGTTTTTTTTAAAATAACATTTGGGCACAGTTGGTCAATTAAACATAAATTGCCTCATTATCTTTTATAATTCATCTCTGTTTTCATTTTTCAATCAACTATTCATCATTAATTTTCTTTAATTAGCAGTGAACATTTTTAAACTATCTGAATAGATGATTAAAATAATTCTGTTCTTTGCCTTAATAGAAAATAAGGTGCTATTGAAGAATTTTATTTGTCCTAAGTTCATTTGTCACTCTGAAAATGTATGATGCAAAATGAAACAAGAACCCCACAATGTAATCAAATGGGTAATTTTTAATTTTGAGGTTAGCATGTGATCTATTATCTACAATGACAGTTAATTTGGATTATTAAACCAACTTGTAAGCATTTTGAATACATATATGAATATGTACATATATAATTTATGTATACATATATATATATGTATGTATGTACACATAAGTGTACAGATATCTGTTTGTTTTATGGAGTTTTTTGCCCTTGACAACATAAAAGTAAAAATTATGTTATTTCTCTTTTCCTGAAAATTATTCCTTAAAGAAATGACATTTTTCATATAATATGGACCTCTGATACAGGCTTTGCTCACAATAGAGTTTATGTGTATTTCACTGTAAGGAAGTCAAGTATTTTATCCCTCAGCTACCCTTACTACAGATTTTTGAACTAGAAGAGAGTTTGTGATATCTCATTAAACAGAATAATTGTGGCAGGGATGCGACCTTGTACCTCAGAATAGTTTCCCATTCAATGGAGTGAATGACTAAGTAGGTCAGTCCCTGAAGATTGTAAGCCATTCATTCTCATTAGGCTGCTAGTCATGGAACTTGGTAACATATCAAGCTGCTAGAGAAATGTAGTGATTTATAGAAAACATTTCCAGATCTGCCTCTTTTAAAGCAATGAGAATTCAAACAACATAAATTAACTGAAAACTCAAGTATACAAAGTATCATTTCTAATCTTTTTTTTTTACTAAATTGAGTTGCATTTAGACACAATTAATAATAGAAAATTTTATGGGTGTTTTACTCTTTTGAAACTAGTTAAAATATGATTGATACTACATAAGAGAGTTACACTATTACTCTCAATGACTAACAGTGACTCCAAAGAAGAAATGTAAAATTTAGTCTTCAAGAAAGGGATAACATTTAGGCTTATCTTTAAATTACTAAGAAAATCCTTATAAATAGTCAGGGAAATCCATAATAATTATACTAAATTTTTATTCTTATTTTTATCTTTAAACAATGAAATAGGGGCAGCTAGATGGCACAGTGGATAAAGCACCAGCCCTGAAGTCAGGAGGACCTGAGTTCAAATCTGGTCTCAGACACTTAACACTTTCTAGCTGTGTGACCCTGGGCAAGTCACTTAACCCCAACTGCCTCAGACAAAAAAGCAAAAAACAAAACAAAACAAAAAAACAATGAAATAACTATATAACTAGGGCAAAAAATGTAAATATTTGACATCAGGAAGTCTTCCTGACTTCAGGACCCACATTCTATTCATTGTGCCAACTAGCTTCAATATAGGCAAAATGATTGAAAATGTGATTTATTGGCATAGGTGGATTTGCAGGAGGGGTGGAAGAAAGGAAGATTTCCTTCATCAATTTAGATTGGTCCATCTCTGCAACTTAACACTATTAGAGAGATATCTGGAACACTGGGAATCCTAATGACTTGTCCAGGAATCCACAACTTGTATTTTCAGTAATTAAACTTGGTTGCCCTGGCTCCAAGACCAGCTTTATATTCCCTATAATAGATTGTCACTATATTTATTTGAAAAAAGAGATGCTATTTAACACCTAGAATTGGAGCAAAGGCATAGCTAATTTTAAAGTACTTGAGTAAAGTCTACCTATAAATTGAGAGGATAGGAATAGACTTAGGTTTTGAAGTATATCTTTTAAGAAGAAGAATCAGACCTTAACTTTATGTATTTATGGCAATATTTGATTCAAATGCAATTAAAGTGAATAATTTCCATTTTGATAGAGTTTTAAAAACAAGATAATATTGCAAGGGGAGTGTAACAGCACAAAAGAAGGAAATGGCTACATAGAATGCTGAGGAAATGCTCAAATGAAAATCCATCATATTAGTCAAATAAGGAAGAATACCATTATGTTCACAATGTTAAATTTGAGTGTATCTTTATCCTTGGTTGCCAAATTAAGGAATAGATAAACTTTAAACATTTTCTGATAGTTGGAAGTTATACATTAGATTCGCTTTGCCTTAAGTTCCAAAGAACTGCCAATCACCCAAAGCACTGGGAACATTCCCAGCTTTTTATGTCGATTTAAAATAGATCATTTATTGAACTAGAATTTCCCAGAATGTAATCTTTTTGGGAAGTAACTTGGGTATAATTTGAAATCCTTATGTGATGCTAAAGTTCCTTCTGACCTTACAATGATATGATTGGCTAAAGAATATTAATAAATGAATATTTAAAGATTAAAAGGAAAGTGCAAAGCTGGGGAAGATCTTTACAATCAATATTTTTGATAAAGATCTCATTTCTAAAACATATAAAGAACTGTGTCAAATTGTAAAAATACAAGTCATTCCCCAATTGATAAATGGTCAAAGGAAATGAACAGACAATTTTCAGATGATAAAATTAAAAACATCTATAGTTTATGAAAAATCTTCTAAATCACTATTGATTAGAAAAATGCAAATTAAAGTAACTCTGAGGTACCACCTCACACAGCTCAGATTGATAAAGATGATAGGAAAAGATAATGATAAATGTTGGAATGGATGTGGGTAAATTGAGACACTAATGAATTATAGGTGGATTTGTGAAATGATTCAACCATTCTGGAGAGCAATTTGGAACCATGCCCAAAGGGCTTTAAAACTGTTCATACCCTTTGACCCAGTAGTGCCATTGCTGTGTCATTTGAAGCAATCTTAATAGACTTTGGATATAAAATACTATCTGTATCCAGAAGAAGAACTATAGAGATTGAATGTAAATCAACACATGCTATGTTCCCTTATGTTTTATGTTTTTTTTTTCTCTCCCATGTTTTTTTTTCCCTTTTGTTCTGATTTTTGTTTCGCAACATGATTCATAAAGCAATGTATTAAAAATAAATAAATGAATTTTTCAAAAGTTTATTGGAATAGTCTTGGATCACTGAACTGCTGAAAAGATCCAAGTCTGTAATAGTTGAGCATCACACAATCTTGCTATAGTAGCGTACAATGCTTTCCTGGTTCTGTTTATTTTGATTAGCACCAATTCATGTAAATCTTTCCAGACCTTTCTAAAATCAGCTTGTTCATTATTTTTTGTAGAAAAATAATATTCCATTACCTTCATATATCACAACTTTTGTTCAGCCATTCCCCAAATGGTAGGCATCTACCTATTTTCTAATTCTTTGCTACCACAAAAAGAACTGTTACAAACATCCCCTCCAGCATTTACTATTATCTTTTCCTGTCATGTTAACCATTCTGAAAGGTATGAGATGGTACCTCAGAGTTGTTTTAATTTGCATTTCTCTAATCAATAGTGATTTAGAGCATTTTTCATATTACTATAAATGGCTCTTATTTCTTCATCTGAAAATTGTCTGTTCATATGCTTTGACTCTATCAACTGGCATGTGGTTCTTATATCCAACGTTCTAGCCTGTGCCCTTTTTGCATGCTTGCTTAATGAATAAAATTCTTGCAGTTCTTTTGAACAACTATTTTAATACGTTTATAGAATTTTTACTAATCTTGATTATTTATCTTTTTTCAATTTTATAGAAAATACAAAAATAGTAGGAAGAGTTTTGATTTTAAATATGACCAAAAACATTGATAATTTTTATATCTTTAATGTTAGAGACTGTGTTTTTATGTCTAAAACTTAGCACAATGCCTAGAATATAGTAAGTATTTAATAAATGTTTATTGGCTATATTGTCTATAGACTATGAAGCCAGACATTCCAAAGATTCAGACTCACATTTGGTGTATTAAAATACAGAAGACAAATACTCTCTATATTTTTTTCTTTCTTGATGAGTCATATCCATACATTTAAAATTTCTTTTCTTTTCTTTTTTTAAAGGATTTGTTCAAGAATTGTAGGAACTTGGCTCTTGTCTTTGTGAGTATTTTATGGATGCTCATTTACTAGACAATATCCATCTTTTTGCCATATGTACAGACCACTTTCAGTGTGCTTTTTATTCAGTGATTTATTGCATGTCATAATAATAAGCTAGAGCTTAAGAATAAAAAATACTCTTTTCTAAAGGTATAATTTTAAGATTGATTAGACATCATTCATTTATATGCATAATATTATCATGAAAAGACAAGATGTTAAGGAAAGGGAAATAAAATATTTTCTGAAACTTTAATCAAAATCTTTCTTTCATTTTCCAAGAAAGTTTTGTACCCTTAAGCAAAATGTGTCAAAAAGGCAAATTATTAGGCAGATGTACAAGACAGTTCATTCTTTTTTTGGTTTGTTACAATACTATCCTTTTGGTTTCTTTCCTTCTTAATCACTTGTTGTCATTTTATATTCACAAACTATTTTCTGTAGAATTGCTATCCAATTTTCCCCCTGCCTAAAAATGTGATTTTGACAGTTTTGAATTTTTTTATTCTCATCAATGCTCTTTTCTATGCCATTGTTATTGAGTCAAATATAGCTATTTGTGTTTGCTATTACACCAATACAAATTTAGAATTCTCCTTTTAAAATCCCTTCCCTCTTTATATGATGGCTATATAAAGTTTTTAGTTTTTTCACATAGTCCTCATACTTCCACGTTTTTTTTTCCTTAGGTCAGTTTAATTGATAGTTATTTTCCTTGCATATGATTATTATGAAGAAAAACTCATATGATAATCCAAAGTAAAATTTCTAGCTACCTAAGAATCTTCAATTTTGTTTTAACTTTAAATTTCTCCACAAGAAAATTTCTGGCAAGCTCAACTTCTGTATTGCTTTTTCATTTTAATTATCTCAGATAAAATATTACCCCACAATATTTGTATTTTATTTTACAATCATATGGCATTGTTTATATTGGTTAGCATTAAATTAAAATTAAATTAAAGACTCATTATAAAGGAGATATTGGTCCATTTACATATGCCACATAATTTACACATATGAAATATCTCCCCAAAATTTGTAGCATGTGATTTTACTTTTCTAAGCAATTATTAAAATATTATTATTTTATGATATTAACATTGATAATAGTTAATATTAATGTTGTTGATGGTTTAAAATATTTAAGACAGAAACCCCAACAATTCATCTGAAAAGATTTTCCTTTTATTCTCATTCCCTTTATGTTCTTTTTTATGAAAGTATTTTCATTTTACTTAGTATACTGCCTGTAATACGTTAGAGACACATAATAAATGTTTACTGATTAACTTTTTTCAGTGCAGAAATGTAAAGAGAAACTTCTAAAATGTGTTTTTTTTTGTTCAAAAAAAAATTTACACATTTACAATCATGTTATCAAACTTTCTCATTTTTATTAAAGGAAATCGAGCTTTTTACCCTGAAGAAGAGAAGACTTGGAGGGAAACTGTCCTTGGATAAAAGCTATTCCCTTTATGTATTTGAGATGCTGTCTTGTGGAAAGGGGGATTATACTTGTACTATTTTCTCCTAGAGATTACCTTTAGGAAGAAAGAGGGGAAGTTGCAGAAAAAGGAATGTATCAACATAAACATCTTCACTATTAGACTTATCCAAAAATGAAAGTCTGCTTCAAGAGGTAACATTAGTGGATTCTTACCTCATAGGAGGTCTCAGAGGGAAGTTGATTGGCAATATGTTGAGGACATTATAGGAGAAAATTCTAGTTTAAATTTGAGGTAGAAAATTAGAAGTTTATGTCTCAGATCTGTGGAGGAGGAAGGAATTCGTGATCAAAGAAGAACTAGAGATCATTATTGATCACAAAATACATAATTTTGATTATATTAAGTTAAAAAGTTTTTGTACAAACAAAACTAATGCAGACAAGATTAGAAGGGGAGCAATAAACTGGGAAAACAGTTTTACAAAGGTTCTGATAGAGGCCTCATTTCTAAAATATATAGAGAATTAACTCAAATTTATAAGAATTCAAGCCATTCTCCAACTGATAAAGGATCAAAGCATAGGAACAATTTTCAGATGAAGAAATTGAAACTATGTCTAGTCATATGAAAAGTTGCTCCAAATCATTATTGATAAGAGAAATGCAAATTAATACAACAACAATTACCACTACACACACCTGTCAGATTGGCAAAGATGACAGGAAAAGATAATGATGAATGTTGGAGGGAATGTGTGAAAACTGGGACTGTGATACATTGTTGGTGGAACTGTGAATGGATCCAACCATTCTGGATAGCAATTTGGAACTATGCTCAAAAAATAATCAAACTGTGCATACTCTTTGGCCCATCAGTGTTTCTACCAGGCATATATCCCAAAGAGATCTTAAAGGATGGAAAGGGACCCACCTGCGCAAAATTGTTTGTGGCAGCCCTTTTTGTTGTGGCTAGACACTGGAAACTGAATGGATACCCATCAATTGGAGAATGGCTGAATAAATTATGGTATATGAATGTTATGGAATATCATTGTTCTATAAGAAACAACCAATAGGATGATTTCAGAGAGGCCTGCAGAGACTTGCATGAACTGATGCTAAGTGAAATGAGCAGGACTAGGAGATTATTATACACAGCAACAACAAAACTATATTATGATCAGTTCTAATGGACATAGTTCTCTTCAACAGTGAGATGATTCAAACCAGTTCCAATTATTCAGTGTTGAAGAAAGGCATCTGCACCCAGAGAGAGGCCTGTGGCAACTGAGTGTGGACCACAACATAGCATTTTCATGCTTTCTTTTGATGTTTTCTTGCATTTTCTTTTCCTTCTCAGGTTTTTTTTTCTTTCTATAACCGATTTTTCTGTGTGCAAGAAGATAATTGTATAAATATGTATGCATATATTGGATTTATCTAACATATTTAATATGTACTGGACTACCTGTCATCTATGGAAGGGGGTGGGGGGAAGAAGGGGAAAATTTGGAACAGAAGGTTTTGCAAGGGTCAATGTTGAAAAATTACCAATGCATATATTTTGTAAATAAAAAGCTTTAATAAATCAATAAATAAAAAAAAATTGAGGTAAACTAGATAGCTGCAAAGATTCCATTGACTCCAAGAATCAATGATTCTTTTACAACCCCTAAATGAAGGAGACCTCTATAGTGCAGGAGTAAAGGCATTTGTAATGCCTTTCTTTTATAACATTTATTCATTGCCATAGTATCTGAAATGTGCAGTTTGAGATTGTGACAGATTCTAGGATGTTTCTTTTGGATCATAAATACATTACACAAGATCATTTTGGAAATCAATTTAGAATTATATAAAGAAAATGATTAGAATATTCATAAACTTTCAACCCAAATTCTATTACTAGGCTTAAACCTCAAGCAAACCATTAATAAAAAAGGAAGAGATAATATATATCTAAATATTTATAACAGTAATTTTATATTTTATAAATTAGGAACAAAAGTATTGTCATTTAATCATTTCAGTCTTGTGTGGCACTTTATAACCCCATCTGGGTTCTTCTTGCTTTATAAAAACTGCAGTGGTCTGCAATTTTCTTTTCCAACTCATTTTTATAAATTAGGAAATTGAGGCAAACAGGAAAAAATGGATATCCATCATGGGGAATGATTAAATATATTCTAGTATATGGATGTAATGGAGTAGTACTGTTTTTTAAGAAATGATGAATGTGATGAATGCAGAGAAGTATGGAAAGATCTATATCAACTGATGCTGAATGAAATGACATAATCAAGAAAACAAATAACAAAATTATAAAAATGAAGCAGAACTTGAATCAAGAAATATAAGAAGACATTTTCAATATATCCTTTTGTGGAGGTGAGAGGTCCACAAATGTTATACATTCCTCATGTTATGATATTTTTAAATGTATTAATCAGTTTTTCCCCTCTCTTTAAAATTATTCATATATGGGATGACTGTCTAAGAGGTGGAGTGAGAGGGATATTTGGGATATCAATGTAGAGGAGACGAGGTAAAGGAATAGGCAATGTCAATAAAAAAGTCATCAAAATAAATATTAAATAGAACCAGCAATGTAGTACAATCTTATAAAAAATTATTTTGTTAGATTTACTCACTATTAGGCATGCTTCCATGGGGTTTGGAGATTAGAATCAATGGAGAAGTAATGTGTGGAATACTAGAATGTAGACTGTAGGAGAACAGTTTGAGCATACTTCTTAAATATTGTATATCAAAATAGAAAAAAAAAAACTGGGGGGGAATCAAATAGGAAGATTCAGGGCATGACAAAGATAGATTTCCCCTTACTGGGCAGTTTTGATCATTGCTAAACATATATCTCAGATTTTGTGGAAGTTTGGATAATGATATTCAAAATATCAAAAACATTCTTAGTCCACATTTCTTATTCTTAAATATGGCTGGATACTTGGCCACATTCTACATTCATGACAAATGTGAAACCTAAAAAAAAAATCTGTTTGGTAAGATTTACCATTTGTGCTTAACCTGGCTGTTTTTCTGCCAAATTTTCCTGAGCCATAATGTTCTAGTTTTTACCTGGATATTATGGCTAAATTTCAGTATATTAAAACAAGACTATATTAATGTTTGACCAAATTTCTTATTGCAACTAAAGGTGAGGATCAGGCATCCTATTTAGTTTAAAGTAGCATATTTATTTTGGTTCAAGCTGATGATTATTCTTTAATCTAATGATTTAATAATAACATTAATAATAATAATAACTTGCATTTGTTTAAGGTTTGTAATGCATATTTCAAACATATCTCACTGAGATATCTTACTGAATATCCTTTTGTATAGATGAAAAAAATGGTTTAGAGAGAAGTGCAATGATTTGTCCAGTCATATGCTATTAAAGCAAAATTTGAAATAATTCTTGCCAGTCTCAAATTCTAGCACTTTATCCAATGTGCCACCTCTTTTTCTAACACTTACTGCTTTAATTAGAAGAGCAGTAAGATATCCACATTACTTCTATACTCCTACTCTGGCTATCTAGAAAATTTAAGATTTTGGGATGTGCTAATAATATATGTCATATAAAGTAAAGAGAGGGATGAAGAAAGAAACATTTAAAATGTAAAGACCCAGACAGAACAGTAAACTGGACAAAAAATGCCAAAGAAATTATATTTGATACAGAAGATAGCTTACTATATTTAGAGTATTAGGATATTAAATTCAAAGTATGGATAAACATGTCAATGTAGGAAGAATAGATTATGAAAAGGAAAATTTGGGTAATAGTGTATTTGAATACAGTGATAAAACCATGGATAGTACATAATCCCAAGGCACATCTAGACTGAGTTGTTTGGGGTAGAAGGGGGTGGGGCTGTGCAGCAGTATAGTTATTTTGTTCCTGATAAAGTTAGAGGTTAGCTGACCATTCCAAACAATTCAGAAGTTAGAAATGTTTCAGTGTAAGTAAATTAATTATTTTGCTTCACTTGTTTGAACTTAAATTCAGAGTCAGAATTACCTGAAAACCTGAGAGCAGTGTATGTGATAAAACATATTTTAGGGAGCTAAAGTTTGGCTATAAGCTGGGAAAATACTATGTCTATGTGCAAGCATTGCAATAGAAAAGTTATTTAAATTCACATTAGGATCTACATACAGCCTAGATTTTTGGTGTATATTAGGGAAATATAATATTTGTTTTAAATATTATGAAATATTTCCAACTCCTGAATTAAGTTTGGAAATTTCTAAATATCTTCTGTATGAATTATTTTGGAATAGCAATACAATTATTATTTTCAAACTATTGACATAGTTTGACTCTTCTTTTTTCAAAATATATGCAAACATAGTTTTCAACATTCACCCTTGCAAAACCTTGTGTTCCAAATTTTCCTTCTCTTCCCCTCACCCCCTCCCCTATATAGCAATTAATCCAATATGTTAAAAATGTGTAGTTCTTCTATACGTTTCTTCACGTCATGCTGCACAAGAAAAATTAAATCAAAAGGAAAAAAATGACAAAAAGCAAGCAAGTAAACAACAAAAAAGGTTTTCACCTTATATACAATGTTGTAACCCCACTCTTTTTGGATGTAGATGGCTCTCTCCATCACAAGTCTATTGGATTTAGCCTGAATCACCTCATTGTTGAAAAGAGAAACATCCTTCTAAATGGATCTTCATATAATCTTAGTTCGATTCACTTCACTTGGTATCAATTTATATAAGTCCCTCTAGGCCTTTATGAAATCAGCCTGCTCAGCATTTCTTATACAATAATAATATTCCATAATACACATATACTATAACTTATTCAGCTGTTCTTCAGTTGATGGGCATCCACTCAGTTTCCAGTTCCAGAAATTTGCATTTCTTTGAGCAATAATGATTTAGAGAAATTTTCATATGACTAAAAATGGTTTTAATGTCTACAGCTGAAAATTTTCCATACCATTTGACCATTTATCAATTGGAGAATGGCTTGTATTCTCATAAATTTGAATCAATTTTCTATATATTTTAGAAATGAGGCTTTTATCAAAATCCTTGAATGTAAAATTTTTTCCCAGTTTTCTACTTCCATTCTAATTTTGCCTGCACTGGTTTTATTTGTACAAAACCCTTTTAATTTAATATAATCAACATTATCCATTTTATAATGTTCTCTAGTTCTTCTTTGGCTATAAACTTCCTTCGCTACAGATCTGAGAGACCAACTATTTCTTGTTCTTCTCTCTTGCTTATAGTATCACCCTTCATGTCTAAGTCATGAACCCATTTCAACCTTATCTTATAGGGCCTTAGGTGTTTGTTAATGTTTAGTTTCTGCCACACCATTTTCCAATTTTCCCAGCAAATTTTGTTAAATAGTGAGTTCTTTTTCAAACATTAGATTACTACAATCATTGACTATTGCGTCTTGTGAACCTAATCTATTGCTGATCCTTCTTGTTTAAAAAAAAAAGTATCATACATTATTTTGGATATCTCTCAATGTGAAGTTCCATCTTTGCTTCCATATCACTCCCCCTTTGGAAAACATCTGCTACATCATTGTAATTCACTTCTTGCAATCCCTGCCTGCTGTAATTATTCTAGTGAAATTGCCCCCTTCTTTACCTTCAGCAATTCCTATTGGAGTTCTCAAGTTCTTATTTGGAACTATAATCTCTTTCTTTGAGGCTCAAACATTGTCATATACATCACCATCTCAACATCTCAGCATTTTCTCAAACTCAACACGTCAAAAAGTGAACATGACCACAAGCCTGAAAAGGTTATAACTACATCACCATCTGAATATTCCTACTACTTTCTCAAACTCAATATGTCCCAGAATGAGTTGTTATATTATACCATACATCCACTTCTCCTCCCCCCCAAAAAAACCCTTCTTTTTTCCTTACTCTCCAATTTTTATTAATGCCAGTATTCTCTGAATGAACCATTTTATAAATTTGAAATATATGATCCTCTTTTTTTGCTCACACGTCCCTTACTGTCCAATCAGTTTCAGAGACCTAGAGATATTTTTTCCTTAGAAATAATTTCAAGCCTGATTTATTCTTATCATTCTAATTCTCATACACGAATTTAAGCACTTATTAACTCTTATCTGGATAATTGCAATAGCTCCCTACTTTTCTTCTTGGCACAATCTCTTCCCACTCTAATGTGTCTTCCAAATTATTGTGATATTAAGCTTCCCAATGCAAAGATATGATCACATCAGCTTGCCTTAGTAAATAACTTTTAATACCTTCCCATTGCTTATTGATAAAATAAAACTTTTTTTAACTTGTCATTCAATAAGGTTATCTAAAGCAGAGCTTCATCTCCCATTACTCTTCTTCATATATTATTACTTTTCCCACTAAATTTCATTTAGCAGTCACTGCATGGCTCAACAAATCTCAAATCTCCTACATTCATGTCTTTGCTAATGCCATTCTCTCTGAAAAACACTCTTTGCCACTCGACCTTAACTTATCTATCTATTCTTCAAAGCACAGTTCAAATGAAGTTCTTAGCCAAAAAAGCTCTTTCTCTTTTGTGAAATTTCCTATTTTATTTCTTTCTAATGAATAGATCTTGCCTATATTATAATTAGGACACATATACTAATATGCCCCCTATTCAAATACAACTCTCTTAAAAACTGGGTTAGTATTCTATCTATCTTCATGGTCTACCTGTCTTTAGCACATTATTTGCACATAATAAAGTTAAATAAAGGTTGGCCAAAAAAACTAACCTTGTTTAAAGCAGCTATTTCCATGAAAAAATTTTTATGGCTTCTTGTATCTTTTTATACTTATGAAGCTAAAGTGTTATATAACCTGATTATATGTGTTGTTTATAACAGCTGACATATATATGTTTTACTTATCTATGCAATTCTCTATCATTCTAAACTATACTAAACTATTAAAAGTAAATTAAGGAAAATGGGAGTTAAAAAGATGATTTTCCCTCAATGAACAGTTTTATTCAGTTTATGTTATATAAATTGTTCACATAAAGCTCAAGCCATGGTAAGTATCTTTTAGTAGGCAAGGCTTACTTAGGTCATCATCCTATTAGATCATTTTCAATGTTAGGATGAAAATTGACTACTGTAATACATCAAAAAGTTAATAAACAAGTTTACTTACTTAGTTTTGAAAAGAAAACCAATGACAAACAACAGAAACTTAGAAAGCATGCAAAATAAAAAAGGATAAAATAGCCTTTTTTTGGGGTAAATGTAGTTCCACCTTTTCTCCATATGGACAAGCATCTGGTTAGCAGGCAGAATATAGCAATTGACTTGGGTGGTCTTTGGACATCTGCCAAATCTGTGGGATGCAGACTCCACATAAATGGAACTTTTCATGTCTTTAGATGACCAGGAAGTCATAACAGTGAAACCATAAGCTACCTGAAAACTGCAAAAAGGGTGATAGTGCTTGAACTTTGTCATAGAACTTAATCAACTCCTAGCTTTGTTGTTTTTTAGGAAAAAAATGTAATTTAGTTAATATTGGGGAAGTAAGGTTCCCAATAAATAATGGTCACATCACAGTGACTTGTTCTAAATAGATAAATAGAAAAAAATTCAAATTATAAATGTAATTTCCAGAATACTCATTGAATAAATTTTATCATTGAGTATTGAAATTTTTGTGGGGTGTAATTGTTTGGTCTAGGCTATAAATAAACAGATCTTTATTCTCTAAACCCATTAATCACCTTTCAAGAGCATGCTATTTATATAAAGTCACACTTTTTCTGTATTTATTACATATCTCTCCAACAACAGAAAATGAGATGTCCACCCACCCATATTGTTTGATTCTTTTTTCTCTTTGTGATTTTCTTAATATTGCCTCCTTTCAACATAATAATAGTATGACTTCACTAACCAAGGTTTATGTTAATTCTTCTTCCAAGTTCCCTTGTGTATACTTGGTTGAAGACTAATAAACTTTTCATTTGCCTCTCAGTATGGTGTTTTAAAAGTAATAGAGCACTAGATTTGTAGTTAGAAGACCTGTATTTGAATTCTGGTTGAGCTTTTTATTGCCCATGTGATCTTGGATAAGTTACATTCCCCTTTGGTACCTCAATTCCTTTATCTCTAAATTAATTTGTTGAGAGTACATCTTCACTAAGGGCGCACTAGAAATAACATGCAGTCTCTGTTATACATTATAATATTCTCCTCAGAGAGGTCCAACTAATATGATAATCTCTTTTTATATTATAAATATATTATCAGTTTTCTTATTGTTTTCTCAGCAAGTTATTCCTGAACTCCATTAAAAAATTCCCTTAGGTGATCTACAGTTGCAACATTTTTGCATAAAGAATAAATTCATTACGTGCCACTTAAAAAAAAAAAAACATTAGAAAGATATTTAAATAAAATTCTAATACTTTTTTTGGGGGGGAAGAAGGGCAATTGGGAGAGAAAGAAACTGTACCCATGGTCTAATTTATATGGGCCAGTCCTAATGAGGAAATATCTTCTACCAATACAGATTACCACCAGTTCAGCAACATAGCCTTAGAGTTTCCTTTAGCTCTTATCTCTTAACTTCGGTTTATACTGCAACTTGCTTGTCTACCCATTGAAACTAGTATAAATAGATTATCAAAGCATAATATGACATATTTCATTTTCAAAGTATCATTATAATGACAATAAATGTTACACGAGATTAAAAATTCTAGCGAATTTAAAATTTGCCTACCCAAGATTAAAAAAGTTAATTTAAGTAGATTTTTGTTACATGCTTTAGAGGTTTTGTTATAATAATTGCTCTTTTGATGGACAGTCCTAGAATTAAATAGTAATGTTTACATTACCTATAAAGCTTCCCTTAGCATGCATATACACATTCACAACACCGACATATTTATATATATATTTGTATATACACACATAAGTACACACAAATGAATATATACAAACATACATAGGTATATGCATACACACATATAATTATATATGATTGTATATGTGAGTGTGATCATATATTCATGTGTATATGTATGTATTTTTATATATCTGCATATATGTACATATATATGATATATGAACTAAAACATTCTGTCATTTTTTGCTATGACTCATAAGAATAACCTTATGAACACTGGGATCAGTATTTTCAGGCCTCCAACTACTTGCAAGCTGTGTAGATAACTGATTGTGAATGACAGTGGCAGATTTTTTTTTTTTTACATTTAGCACATGCTGAATGAACTAGGATATCATTTCACTCTTTGAAAGGAAGTTAGAGGATAAGTGAGCAATTCCTTCCTAGAGGAGCAAGTTTAAAGCTTTGTAATGACATGCCTCCTATAGCAGGGGATGCTTTTATTGAGCTCCCACTGTGTTCAAAGCAATGAATATATACACATCATCCCTGTCCTGATGGGGCTTTGCAATCAAATAAAAAACAAATATTTGAAAAGTCTACAAGAATCATCACAGCAGAATAAACACTATAGGGAAGTGACTGCATAATTTTACAAGCTTGTCTTTATATTGACTATTTCTGTATTATAAAGTAGTAAAGCAATAGGACATCTTTCTATATAGAAGCATCAATATATATATATATAATCTGTTTTAGGGAAGGAGAACTGTGTGTTGTTTTAATGAAGACTTATAAAAGTTCAGGATACCCATAGTGTAGTAAAAGAAAATAAAGAGTATACAAGACAGTATAGCAAGCCTGCTTTGCTGAGGAGGCCTATTTAAAATATGAAGGATGGTTAGAGAAGGTAATGGAAACAGAATCTGTCTACTGGGATCTATGTGGAATTCATTGCACCTCTGTTGAAGTCCTAGAAATGAGGGGTTACCCCCTAAATGCCAGGTAATTCTTGGGGGTTTTAGTAAGGTTCCTATCTAGGACTAGCAGGACCAAGCATTGGGAGAAGAGAGCAATGTGCTGGTGCTGATTTATGTTCTTATCTCATTTAAGCTTCACAACTGTGGAATGTTATATAATATATCTCATTATTTTATGGATTTTCTCGATGAGCAATGGACATTTCAGAGATATTAAGTGGTCTGTCCAACATAAAAACAATTAATATCAAAGGTAAAATTTGAACCCAGTTCTTTCTGACTTCCTTTCAAATATTCTTTTCACCAAAACACCATTCTATAATAGTGATTTATTTATTACATGGGTATATATGCAAAGATAGCTAAATAATTATAATACTTTATTAAGTACAGTTATCCTTCACACATCATGGCTTTCTTCATTATTACAATTTTGGTATATCACAGGGTGGCACAAAAAAATTAAGGATTTTGAGAGAGTTTTGTAGAAGCCAAAGATGATATAGGAAGATCAGAAAATGACATAGAAAAGTTTAGAAATTCTTAAATGCATAAAATATTTGTAAAATATTGTATGACATCAATTGAATTTTTACAATTAAGATATTATAAATATCCCATAAAAAATCAGACTTCTCTGATGGTAAGGGAGGGATTATCCATATTATGTGGGTATTGCACCCCTAACTCTTGTGATATGGAAAGGATAACTGTACTTGCACTATAAAAGTCAGGACAACAAGGTAGCACAGTGGATAGATTATTGGGCTGAAGTCAAGAAGATTCATCTTCCTGCATTCAGATCTGGCCACACTAACTAAACTGTCTGACTCAGGATAAGTCACTTAGTTTAACCTTAATTCTTCATCTATAAAATGAAATGGAAAAATAGATGATAAACAATTCCAGTATCTTTGTCAAGTAAACCCCTAATAATGTCACAAAGAGTTGAAGACAACTAAAATGACTTAACAATAATGTGAAATTCACTGCATAAGGTTGGGGATATAAATACAAGCAAAAAAAAAAAAGGTGGTAAACATATCAGAAATCAGAACTGGAAAGGAGGGAAGGAGTGACAGGGTTAGGGGGAAGGCCCTTTTTGTGTGGTGAAAGATAAGTATCATTAATTATTTTAATGTAATATTCAATATTTTCCATCAAAGTTAGTATGCTTCCCTTAGGAAATGCTTCAGGGAAGTACTGGTCTTAAAAAAATAGACATTATATACAGGGAATTTATCTAAATAAAGAAATCTATACTTGAAAGGAAATTTCTACTTGATGTTTTAAAATTTACTTCCTCATTTTGGAAGACTACTATTTTACATGATGACAACAAAAATGCCCTTTTACTTTTGTTGCTATAAATTACAATATATTAAAAAATACTGAAAATGTAAAATATGGATCTATGTTCAATATTGTTTATTTTTAAAGTAAACACCAATGTTTGCTGCATTTCCCTATTCCATTTCTGATTTATATACTGTTTAATATTTGGTAATAAAAGGTTTTGCTTCTAAAATGAAATGGGAAAAACTAGTAGCCCCAGTATTTCTTTTTTACATATCCTGAGCATTAGCTAATGTGTAAGATAAGGCATATAATTAATTTGCCCTGTGCCAAGACCAGATATAAGTTTTTGTAAGTCTTGTCATACTATTAACACTCTGGTTCAGAGGCTTTTTCTTTAACCTGTCAGTTTATTCATTATTTTCCTATGGAACATGGTCACATCAATAATCCTTGGCAACAAAAAGGGCATCATAATTAGTTGCTAATTAACTATTTTGACCAGAAACCCCTACCAAATAACAAAGCTCATCCTTGAAGAAATGATGTTGAAAAATAGTTTTGTAAAGATGTTCAGGCTACCTTAATTAACAAATGAATACACAACATACAACATACTACTATATCCCTTAGGAGAAAAAAATGTTTGGTTATTTCCTGGCAGACATGAATTGTGTGTCCAATGACTATTGTAGTTAAAAATTCAAATTAAGAAATTTAAAACAGGAAAAGAAATTGGTTCCTTAATTATTTATTTTGATGACATTTTAAAGAACAATTTAGTTCTTCAAAACAGATGCTAAACATTTCTACTGCAAGTCCCTTAAATGTTATTTTAAAAAGTAAAGATCATATTACATAAAAATGAATATCATCAGCATATACAATTTAAGTGCTAAAGGTAATGATGGATAATGCCAATTAATGTATTTTTCATTGTGGTCTATATATGCTTATACTGAATAATCTATTCAGCTCAGTTATCTTTTGATAGAAAATCTCTTTTTTATTCATAGCCACCTGTAGTGTTGATGACAATGTAAAATAATAATTAAAATATTCCCTTGGAGCTGTTGAACATATGGAGTTCTGAATTTTGCGTTGTATTCATTGTGACACTGGTTCTATTTTTTGTACATTTTCTCAAACATGGTTATTTTAAGTTATTGCTGAAGCTTCAATGTTAAGGCAACAGTTCAGAAGGGAATGAAATATCAGGTTTTGTGGGGAGTTTTTATATCTTTGTTTTGTAGGGGATCAGCCTGTGTACTACCTTTTTGATGTATGCTTTGTCCAAATGGGAAATAAAAACATGACAACTTGATGTATCTGAAGCAATTAGGGTAAGATGTCAGCCTTTACTGACTGTAATCAAGTCTAAAAGACAAGAGCCTTTTACACTTTAGTGTCTCTCAGTCACATTATTTCAGTGTGGTGCATTAATTTTTAACAATAACATTCAGTTCTATCTCTGAATACTTACTTCACTGCCTAAAATAGAATGCTTTGATTTCAAACACTGAGATTTTATGTAGGGAAGAAAGTTACATATGCTTTTTATTCACTTATTTTAATCTTAACTATACAATCAGTTGGAGACAGACAGTAACCAAATTTTTAAGCAACTGCCCATCAGTGAGAGAGAGGAGTGTTACAAAAATCAGTAAAAAAAAAATCTTCAAGCACATTCAGCTACCATTGGTAAATCATTCACATCCTTTTTTTTTTTCTCACCACTAAAAATTCTTACGAGATATCATTAGACTGTTACAACTTATAATGGAAAAATCAATGCAATAAGAAAATTAAATTTTACTGAGAGCCTTTAGGCAAAATGCAGTGTAAAAATGCATTTTAGCTTCCCTTGTGGTTCAGAGGAAAAGGAAGAAATGGAATCTGGGTTAGTTGTCAGCACACAATAGTTTTTAGAAACCGACAAGCCAGACTGTGAAGTAAACTCTTTCCTAATGCATTTGTTCCTTGATTACTTAATAATGTGAAAATAACCATGCTAATCTGATCATTTGAAAGGGCAGAAGTCTTTTCTACTCTTGGGGGAAAATATTTCTTTGGTCAAAATCAATGTGTAACTTGTTCATCTTCTCAGGAAAAGGATTTAGCAGAAGGAAAACTGATTTATCTACTAACATATAAAGCAATGACTTCTGAACCTCAGGAGAGAAGTAGAGATTAGACAAAAGAACAGAGAAGGGAACTAAGATGGAATAAAATATTCATTCTGACATAATCAAAAAAGAAAATTATCAAAGCCAGCAACAAGTTCTTGGGAAACTCAGAGTGTGAGTGTGTGTGTGTGAGAGAGAGAGAGAGAGAGAGAGAGAGAGGCAGAGACAGAGACAAACAGAATGAGACAAAGAGAGACTATGTATCTGTATGTACACCTACATTCATTACTGTGAACCCTCTATCTTTTGATAAAAGTTATAAGCAAATTGAGAATCCTGGTTTTTAAAAAATCTCAAAATATTCTTCTTATATTGATTAATAAAACTTGATCCTAATGCCTGAGGTATTCCATTGCTCAGTCAGGAAAATGCCTAAGATCTATTTCTAGAATTATTTTAAAAAAAAGGTGGGGGGAGGCTAATATTTTACTATTCCTCTAACTTTAGATAATGCCTAAAACAAATTCTGTCTGATTTTCTACTAGAAAGACAGTGTGTTATAAAGCAGGATCACTGGTTTTGGAGTTGGGAGGGTCTGGATTTGAATACCACCTCTAACACTTGCCAGATGTATAAATAACATTGAATGTAGGATCAGAGGGTTCATTTTATGCTGTTAATAGTTACTATCTGTGGGATACTAGCAAACCTCCAGGAGCCTCAGTTTCCTTATTTGTAAAATTACATGCTTGAAAGACTTCTTCATTCCATTCTAGTTCTACAGATAATCCATGATTTTGTAAATCACTTAACCTCTCTGAACATTTCTTTGCTTATCTGTGAATTTGAATAAAATGTCACCTGCCAACAAGGATATATCTAAAGTACTTTAAAAACCTTAAAATTAAATGTAAATGTTACCCAATATTAATAAATTTATTATAACTACCGATTGATAATAGTTTTATCGGTTGGTAGTTTGCTGGAAAGGATTATAAATTAAAGTTAAACAAGGATTAAGCAAATCACTTAATGTTTACTTTGAAATATGTGAAAGTTATTTAATATAAAATAAATTTCACATAGCTAACTTTGAAAACAATTCTAGTGATGTTTAAAATTAAATATTTCTATATTACTTTGTCAGCTTTGAATACTTAATGATGAAAATAAACAATCAAAATCCCAAAGGACAAGATACAGTTTATAGAATGTTTTAAATCTCTGTCACATGCATATTCATTCTATCTCCTAATAAAATTATTATTACATTAGAGTCATTCTAAGTTTTCTGCAGATGTGCCAGTATTTTAGAAAAAATTTAGAAAGATTTAAAGTATTTTTTGAAAAGATGAGAAAAGTATTTGTACATATGCTATACAAACTTATATTACAATTTATTTAAAGGATATTTGAACTTGATTTATTAGTCTTCAAAATTGTCACATGTAAACAGCTTACTTCAAAATCTTTTTTTAACCTTCAGATTTGGCATCTATCTAGCTTGCTCAAATCCAGCATTAACACCTCTCTTCTGACCACTATGTAGAATCATACAATTAATTTACTATTTACTCTTTCAAAGGAAGGTGATAAAAAAACATTTCATAGAATAGTGTCAAGTTATGTGAAGTTTTCAAACCAAAACTTTAATTGCAAAAAGGTGTTTTTCTTAAGCATAAATATTATAAAACATAATTTATTCATTTTTTTATTTTTTATTTTTTTATATTAAAGCTTTTTATTTGTATGACATATGTATGGGTAGTTCCCCAGCATTGATCTTTACAAAGCTTTCCATTACAAATTTTACCCCCAGTCCCCTCCCCTCCCCTAGATGGCAGGAAGTCCACTACATGTTAATAATGTTGAAATGCTTGAGAAGTTATGCAAGAAAAATCCTATCTACAAGAAAAAAAAAGAATCAGAGAAAGGCAACACTATGCAAGCAAATGTCAATAGAGATCATGAAAATGTTACGTTGTGGTCCATATTTCATATCCCTCTCTCTGAGTGTATATGGTTTTCTTCAGTGAACAATTGGAACTGGTTTGAGACAATTCTTTGTTTTAGAGAGCCATGTCCATCAGAATTGATCATCATGTAATACTGTTGTTTCTGTGTATGATGATCTCCTAGTTCTGCTCATTTCACTCAGCATCAGTTCATTCAAGTCCCTCCAGGCCTCTCTGAAATCATCCTGCTGGTTGTTTCTTACAGAGCAATAATATTCCATAACATTCATATACCATAATTTATTCAGCCACTCTCCAATTGGTGGGCATCCCTTCAGTTTCCAGTTTCTAGCCACTACAAAAAGGGCTGCCACAAACATTCTTGCACATGTGGGTCCCTTTGCCTCCTCTAAGATTTCTTTGGGATATAGGCCCAGTAGAAACATTGCTGGGTCAAAGGGTATGCACAGTTTGACAACTTTTTGAGCATAGCTCCAAATTGCTCTCCAGAATGGTTGCATCCATTCACAGTTCCACCAACAATGTATTAGTGTCCCAGTTTTCCCACATCCCCTCCAACATTCATCATTATCTTTTCCTGTCATTTTAGCCAATCTGACACATGTGTAGTAGTACCTCAGAGTTGTCTTAATTTGCATTTCTCTGATCAATAGTGATTTGGAGCAACTTTTCATATGACTAGAGATGGTTTTAATTTCATCATCTGAAAATTGTCTGTTCATATCCCTTGACCACTTATCTATTGAAGAGTGGCTTGAATTCTTATATATATGAGACAATTCTCTATATATTTTAGAAATGAGGCCTTTATCAGAACCATCAAATGTAAAGATGATTTCCCAATTTGATGCTTCCCTCCTAATCTTGTCTGCATTTGTTTTGTTTGTACAGAAACTTTTTAACTTAATATAATCAAAATTATCCATCTGGTGTTCAATTAGGAGTTCCAGGTCTTCTTATTCCATCTCCACAAGTCTGAGAGATAAACTATATTACGTTCCTCTAACTTGCTTACAAAGTCCCTCTTTATATCTAGATCATGAACCCATTTAGATCTTATCTTGGTATGTGGTGTTAGGTATGGATCAAGCCCTAATTTCTTCCACACTAGTTTCCAATTTTCCCAGCAGCTTTTGCCAAATAGAGAGTATTTATCCCAAAAGCTGGTGTCTTTGGGTTTATTGAACACTAGATTGTTAAGGTTAATGCCTAGGTTGTCCTGATAACCTATCCTGTGCCACTGATCGACTGCTCTATTTCTTAGCCAGTGCCAAACGGTTTTGATGACTGCTGCTTTATAATATAGTTTTAGATCTGGTACAGCAAGGGAACCTTCATCTGCCTTTTTTTCATTAATCCCCTTGAAATCCTTGACCTTTTGTTCTTCCAAATGAACTTTGCTACTATTTTTTCTAGATCTGTAAAATAATTTCTTGGGAGTTTGATTGGTATGGCACTAAATAAGTAGATTAGTTTGGGTAGTATTGTCATTTTTATTATGTTCGCTCTGCCTACCCATGCGCACTTAATGTTTTTCCAATTGATTAGGTCTGATTTTATTTGTGTGGAAAGTGTTTTGTAATTTAGTTCGTATGGTTTCTGACTTTTCCTTGGCAGATAGATTCCCAAATATTTTTCCCTATCATCTGCTATTTGGAATGGAATTTCTTTTTGTATCTCTTGCCACTGAACTTTGTTGGTAATATATAAAAATGCTGATGATTTATGTGGATTAATTTTGAATCCTGCCACTTTGCTAAAGTTGTGAATTGTTTCTAGTAGTTTTTTAGTTGAGTCTCTAGGGTTCTCTAAGTATACCATCATGTCATCTGCAAAGAGTGATAATTTGGTTTCTTCATTACCTACCCTGATTCCTTTTATCTCTTTTTCTTCTCTTATTGCTAAAGCTAACATTTCTAATACAATATTAAATAGTAATAGTGACAGTGGGCAGCCTTGTTTCACTCCTGATCTTATTGGGAATGGTTTTAGTTTGTCTCCATTACATATGAGGCTTGCTGATGGTTTTAAATAGATGCTACTGATCATTTGAAGGAAAAGCCCATTTATTCCTATACTCTGTAGTGTTTTTAATAGGAAAGGGTGTTGGATTTTATCAAAGGCTTTTTCTGCATCTATTGAGATAATCATATGGTTTTTGTTAATTTGGTTATTAATATAATTAATTATGCCCATAGTTTTCCTAATATTGAACCAGCCCTGCATCCCTGGTATAAATCCTACTTGGATTCATTTTTTTAAAGACAATTCCTTTGAATAAAGATTTTAAGACCAATTTTATTTGGGAGAATTGCTCCATCTTTGCTGAAACAAATTCTCTACCCGTCAATTATTTAACTCTGTCCCACAGACTAAAAGTGATATAACAATAGCAATACTTGTAATAGCTAACATATGGCACATTAAGTTTTGTAAAATGCCTTACATATATTGCTGAATTTAATTCTTACAAACCTCAAAAGTTAGTGGTATCATTTTTAAACTGTGGTTGATTATAAATAAGATTAAATGACTTGTATAGGATCATATAGTAGTAAGAATCCAATGGTGGATTCAAAATCATTTTATGTTTACTCCAAGTCTTTTCCTTTGTCTCCTGTATCTATCTCTCTTGAACTTAGCTTATGTAAAAAAAAAAAAAAATCACGTGGAAAACATTGCTATTTGCTGACAATATTCTCCCACCAAAAGTGTCCTTCTCTTTGCATTTGAATTACTTGATGATTTTATATCAAGGAGGGACTATGCAACCTTATACTTTGAATTAGAAGTATACTGTGACTAGAAATCCTTGCTCTACTTGTGGCCAAACAACTTCTAAACTGTTGGAAGAATGCTTCCCTAATGCTTGTTTTAAAGGAAAGTTATTACACAACTTGGTGTCTATATGCCTTCCCTTTTCCAGTTTACATCAGAGATATCTTAAAATACTTTTGAGAAACATTTCCTATAAAGTTTCACAATAAATGATTTAATGGCGTAGTTTAAAGTTTCATCATAACAAGTTACTTTAGATGCTAAAAAAAAGAAAGAAAAATGAAAAAGAAAAACTTCCCTATTCATTAATTTTGTTTGTGAGAAAGAACCAAAAAAAAAAAAAAACAAGTAGATGCAGTTTAATTGTTAATTTAAGGTTTCATGACACATACTTGCTTCTTACCTCTTTCAACTTTAATTAAATATATTAGCACATAGGATGCTGGAAAGAAAGAAGAAAAGAAGGGAAGGAGGGAGATGTTAACAGTGCGATGTAAGTTCTAGGACTATTTGTATCCTTGTTTTATAGATGAGGAAATAAAAATTCAGAGAACTTCCTTGGTTTTCTCAAGATCATATAACTAATAAATGTAAAAGGCAGCAAAATCTGAAAGTAGATTTCACCTTATTCCAAGTCTAGCATGATATCAACTGTAACATGTTGCCTCTCTAAAATGGTCATATTCTCTGAAAATGCCTCAGTTCTCTTGTGCCTACAACTGATCATTTGAAGCATGTGTGGCAGTTTACTTACTATGGCAATTTATTGTATTTCTTAGAGTTTTCAGAGTGACCATATTAGCATTCCCAGATATCATATGATGGAATACTGCATTAAAAGATGTAGGGTATCAGCTGAACTATGGTGGTTCGTGCATGTAATCCTGGTCAAAAGTATATACAAAAGTATATAAAGGGGAGAAAATAGTATGGAGGGAAATACATAGCTAATAATAATAACTGAATGTAAATGGTTTGAATGCTCCCATAAAATGGTAATATGCTCCCATATAGCAGACTGGAATAAAAAAATAGAATTCTACAATGTAATAAAAGAAATACAGTTGAAGTAGAGATATATACAGAATATGGATAAAAGGCTGATGGAGAATTTATTATGCTTCTTATGAAGCAAAAAAAAAAAAAGCAAGGGTAGTAAGTTCCATCTCAGATAAAGCAAAAGCAGATCTAATTAAAAGAGATAAGGAAGGGAACTACATATTGTTAAAGGCTACTGTAGACAACAAAGTGGTATCTATGCTTATTGCATATTCATCAAGTGGTATAGCATTCAAATTTTTAGAGAAGGAGTTAAGCCAGTTATAGAAATAGACAGCAAAACTGTACTAGTGGAATATGTCAACCTCCTCACCCAAAATAAGATAAATCTATGCACAACATAAACAAGAAAAATCTAGGGAGGTTAATAAAATCTTAGAAAACTTAGATATGGTAGACTTCTGGAGAAAATTGATAGGGATAGAAAGAAAATACATTTTTCTCAGCAATACATGGTACCTCCACAAAAAAAAAACTGACCATATGTTAGGGCATAAAAACCTCATAATCAAATGCAGAAAGTCAGAAATAGTAAATGCTTCTTCTTCAATCATGGTACAATAAAAATATATTCAGTAAAGGGGCAAGGAAAGATAGACTAAAACCAATTGGAAATTAAGCAATCTAATTCTAAAGAATGAATAGGTCAAATAACAAATCACAGAAACAACCCATGGTTTCATCCAGGAAAATGAAAATAATGAGACAACATATCAAAACCTATGGAATGCAGCCAAAGCAATTTTTAGGGGAAATAAGTACATGAATAAAACAGAGAAAAAGGAGATGCATGAATTGGGCATGCAAATTAAAAAGGAATAAAAAGAACAAATTAAAAACCTCCAAATTAGATACCAAATTAGGAATATTGGAAATCAAAGAAGAGATTAATAAATTTGAAATTTAGAAAACTATTGAATGAATTACTAAAGCTAAGAATTGGTTTTGTGCAAAAAAAATAACAAAATAGAGAAACTGGTTATTTAGAAAAAGAAAAGTAAAAACAAAATTATCAAAATTATAAATGAAAAGGCTAAACAATGAAGAGTGAAGGTTCACCAATGAAGAAAATAATTAAAGCAATAATTAGGAGCTATTTTGCACAACTCTATGCCATCAAACTTGCCAATTTAATTGAAATGGATAAATATTGCCAAAAATATAAATTTCTCAGATTAACTGAAAATGAAATAAATTCCTTAAATAGCCCTATTTTAGAAAAAGAAAAATTTAATAAGCCATCAATGATGTCCCTAAGAAATAATCTCCAGGGCCAGATGGACTTTCAAGTGAATTCTATCACAAACATTTAAAGAACAATTAATTCTAATACCATGTAAACTATTTGGGAGAACAGTTAAAAAAGGAGTCCTGCCAATTCCTTTTGTAATACAAATATGGTGTTGCTATCTAAACCTATAAGAGCCAAAACAGAGAAAGAAAATTATACACCAGTCAACCTAATGAATATTGATGCAAAATTTTTAAATAAAATCTAAGCAAAGAAATTACAACAACTTATCAACAGGATAATATATCATGGCCAAGATATTTTTATATCAATAATGCAGGATTGGTTCAATATAAAGAAAACTATTGGCTTAATTGACCATTTCAATAACACAATTAACAGAAATTATTTGATCTTAATAGCTGCAGAAAAAGCTTTTGACAAAATACAGCACCAATTCCTATTAAAAAAAAAAAAACACTAGAAAGAATAAATGGATTTTTCCTTAAAATGATAAGCAATTTCTAACCAAAATCATCAGCAAGCATTATTTCTAGTGGGGAGAAGCTAGATGCATTCCTAATAAGATCAGAGTGAAATAAGGATGCCTATTTTCATCACCATTATTCAATATTGCATTAGAAATGTTGATTAAAAAAGAAAAAGAAATTTAAGGAACATGAGTAGATAATGGGTAAAACTATCACTCTTTTTTTTCTTTATTAAAGCTTTTTATTTGCAAAACATATGTATGGGTAATTCTTCAACACTGACCGTTACAAAGCTTTCCGTTACAAATTTTTCCCCCTTAATTCCCACCCCTCCCCTAGATGGCATCCATTCAGTTTCCAGTTTCTAGCCACTACAAAAAGGGCTGCTATAAACATTCTTGCACATGTGGGACCCTTTCCTTTAAGATGTCTTTGGGATAAGCCCAATAGAAACACTGCTGGGTCAAAGGGTATGCACAGAAACTATCACTCTTTGCATATAATATGATGGTATACTTACAAAACCCAAAATATCATTCAAAAATCTACTTGAAACAAGTAACAGCTTTAGCAATAAAATAAATTCACAAAAATCATCAGCATTTCTATATGTTACTAATGAAGCTCAGCATCAAGAGAAAGAGAAATTCCATTTAAAACAACTGTAAACAAAATTAAACATCTGGGTATCTACCTGCCAAGACAAACTCAGGATATATATGAACACAATTACAAAAAATTTGTCACCCAAATTAATCAGATTTAAACAATTGGAAAAATATCAATTACTCATGGGTAGGTCAAGTTAATAATAAAAATGACAATTCTGCCTAAAATAGTTTATTTCTTTATGCCACATCAATCAAGCTGTCAGAAATTATTTTATAGAGATAGAAAAAATAATAACAAAATTCATCTGGAAGAACAAAATGTCAAGAATATAAATGGAATTAATGGTCTAGCATTACCAGATATAAAAATCTTTATATAAAGAAGTTGTCATTAAATGATGTATTGGGACAGCTAAGTGGTACGAGCGCTAAAGTCTGGAGGACCTGAGTTCAAATTTGGCCTCAGACACTTAACATTTCCTAGATGTGTGACCCTGGGCAAGTCACTTAATCCCAATTGCCTCAGGAAAAAAAAATTATATGGTACTGACTATGAAATAATCATTGACTATAGTAGTCTGGTATTTGATAAACTCTCAAATTATATCTTCTGGGATTAGAACTCACTATTTCACAAAATGTTTTTGGAAAACTGTGAATTTTGTGACCAAAGAAGAACTAGAGAACATTAGGAAATGCAAAACGGACAACTTTGATTTCATTAAATTGAAAA
>JAJPUD010008575.1:0-87105 GCA_023553655.1 Myrmecobius fasciatus | reverse complement strand
TGAAAATTATCTTTGCACACATTTTGAAATTAAAAAGCTATTATTTAGCAAATCAAGACAACCCTGAGATACCACTTCACACCTGTCAGATTGGCTAAAATGACAGGAAAAGTTAATGATGAATGTTGGAGGGGTTGTGGGAGGGCTGGGACACTGATGCATTGTTGGTGGAGCTGTGAACGGATACAGCCATTCTGGAGAACAATTTGGAGCTATGCTCAAAAAGTTATCAAACTGTGCATACCCTTTGACCCAGCAGCATTTCTATTGGGCTTATATCCCAAAGAAATCATAAAGGAAGGAAAAGGCCCCACATGTGCAAGAATGTTTGTGGCAGCCCTTTTTGTAGTGGCTAGAAACTGGAAATTGAATAGATGCCCTTCAATTGGAGAATGGCTGAATAAATTATGGTATATGAATATTATGGAATATTATTGTTCTGTAAGAAATGACCAGAAAGATGATTTCAGAGAGGCCTGGAGAGACTTACATGAACTGATGCTGAGGGAAATGAGCAGAACCAGGAGATCATTATACACGGCAACAAAAAAAAAAAAAAAAAAAAAAAAAAAAAAAACATGGCTCTCTGCAACAATGAAATGTTTCAAACCACCTCCAATTGTTCACTGAAGAAAGCCATATACACCCAGAGAGAGGGATGTGAAATGTGGACCACAACATAACATTCTCATACTCCTTGATTGATGTTTGCTTACATTGTGTTTCCTTTATCTGATATATCGTTTGTGTAGACAAGATTTTTCTTGCACAACAATGACAAGTTTGGAAATATGTATACATATATTCGATTTGTCAATATTTTAACATAATTAACATGTAGTGGATATCCTGCCATGTAGGGGAGGGGTGGGGAGTTGGGGGAAAATTTGTAACGGAAAGCTATGTAAGGGTTATTGTTGAAGAATTACCCACACATATGTTATGCAAATAAAATAAAAAATAAAATTAAAAAAAAAAGAAATAAAATATTTTTTCTTTCTCATTCCTTCTTTCTGTGATAATATTGGAGGACTCTCCAGCCCAATTTAATGACTCAATTCAACATGTTTGGGTTGTAAAGACACAAACAAAATGTTTTTTCTCTCAGTGAGCTTACCATCACATTGAAGAGAGTAACTAATGAAATCATCACAAATTCATTTTGATAGGCACTGTGCTAGGCACTAAGAATATATACATAAGTGTTAGTCCCTGTAGTCAAAAAACTTATATTTTCATTCAACACAAACACAACACGCAAACAACTGAAACAATAAGAAAAAGGCTCCTATAAGAAACTGGCACTTGAATTGAAATGAAGGGAGTTGGGAATTCTGAGAGGTTTGAACAGAAGGGAGTTCACGCTAGGAATGGGGGCATCCAGCACAAAGGGAAGAGGTCAAGAGCTGAAATGCCTTAGATGGAAAATAGCAAGGAGAACAATTTGTTTGAAATGTAAAGGGTGAGAAAAGGTAATAATGTGCAATCAGCCTTGAAAGATAGATTGGAGGCAGATTGTAAATTGTATTCATTGCCAAACAGAAGAGTTTATATTTTAAACTAAAGGTAACATGGAAACAATAAACTTTATTCAGCAGGGGAGGGTAAATCATTAAGAATGATGCACTTTAAGAATATGAATTTAATAATTGCATAGAGGCTGGATTGGAGTGAGATAATGATAAAAGCGGGGAGATTAATTAAGAAACTGTACCAGAATAGGTGGAATGTGAGTAGAGAGAAAGGGATCTGTGAAAGGGATATTGATTAAGTGAAATAGAAAAGAGTTGACAGCATATTCATATGGGAATTGAGGGACAGCAAGGAGTTAATAAATCTGAAGATGAAAGCATGGGTGATTGAAAGAATAGTGTTTCTGTCAAAAAAATGGAGAAGTTAGGAGAGATGCTTTTATAGAAGATCATAAGATCTATTCTGCCTTGAAGTTGTTTAGTTTGAGATATGTTAATCAAAAACAGTATTACAGATTCATGAGGCATTGTGTTTACAAGTAGATTTATTACAAGAGAAATGAACATCTATGTGGAACCCATAGTGAGAGCAAGAGTTCACAATTCATACAGAAGTTTGCATTATTATAAAAGTACAACAAAGGAAAGAGAAGACACCAGAAATACAGGGAGAGAGAAATGTGCAATAAAGTTAAAAAAAGGACAAAACCTTTCCAAAGGGTTGGGGCAAGGCTATGGCAAAGAATCAATCTTTTCACTTGGGAACTGTCAGACCATGAAATAGAAAGGTCTGCTTACCTACAAGGGTTCCAGGTGTATTTTCTCATATGGTGCCAATTGAATGGTTCCTGTCTTGACTTTCAAGGACACACAGGGAGTCCAGTATGGGGTGCAAATAATAAATTATGTCAGTTCAAGGTGGGGCTTTGTCCTTGACACATTCAGAGCTTTTGTATAGTCCGGGTGCAAGGTTTCTGGAAAATATGGCATTTCAATAAGACAAAATCAAGGGATAGTTTAACATTCCTTATAGTTGTTTTTTTGAATATTACAAGTAACAAGTTGGGGGAGATGGGAAATTATATCTCAGGAAAGGATAAAAAGGCAGATATGGAGTTTTAGGTGCCAATTTCATTGAATGGAATACAGCGTGTTTTTTGCATAGATTTCATATGACTAACAATTAAATTTATGGGAGTTTATGAAATCACAAAGAGATTGAGTAAAAGAAAGATTCAGAGAGGGCAAACCCCTGTGATATACTCACTCATAATGATTGGGAAATGAGTGATAAACTTGTATAGAAAGAAAAAGGACCAGTCTGAGAAGTAGAAAAAAGAACCATGAAAGAGAATATCAGGAAAAGGAAAAGAGGAAAGATAGAAGACTGAGAAATAAGGAGATCATTAATGACATTTCACAGTTTTGTTTTTTTTTTCTGAAGTGCTGGGGACTAAAGGAAGATTTCCAAAGATTGAGGAATGAGAGCTGAGAATATAGAGGGAGCTAATGTAGACTTTTTCATGGAATTTTGATGTAAAAGCAGAGATATACAATAGCTTTTTGGAATATTAGGGTAAAATGAAGGGGTTTAAAGGATGATGAAGCCTTAGGAATGCTTGAAAGCAGCATGGACGGAGCCAGAGGATAAATGGATGTTTAAATATGGGGGAGAAATGGATGATTTTTAAAATATCCTTGGAAAAGAGGGAGGGAAGAAACAATGGTACAAATAGATGTGTTGACAATAGGAATAAAACATCTAGAGCAAAGGAAGAAGTAATGAGAAGCAATAACTCTGAAGTATTCTAAAGTATGGAACTGTAGAGCAGAGGCAATTAATATTGACAAATTTCATTTTTATATTGAAATTAGAGACCAAGACCCCTGCTAAGTGGAAGAGAAGAGTAGACTTGAAATAGCCACTTTGTATAAGAGAGACAATCAGGAAAAAATAAAAGAATTACTATGCAGGAGTCAAGGAAAAGTTGATAGTAAACCACACAAATAAATCTCTTTTGAACTGACTTAGTTTTCGTGGTCATCTACCTTTTTCTGGTGGTATTCAGCAACACTTAATAAGAACAAAGGAGAAAGATGGTGGAAATAATTGGGGCTTGGAGGTCTGAGAAAGAATGAACAGTGATAGGACAAGAGGAATACAAATGTCAAGGACTGACACAGAGGATTGAGGCTTTGAAAGAATTAAGACTTTGAAAGAAAGAAAATGAGTCCAGAGATAGGTTGATGGCCTGAGAAAACACAGAGGGCAAGGTACTGGAAATTGTGATGAATATTAAAAATAGATTTAAGATGATCCAGCCATTCTGAAGAGCAATTTGGAAATATATCCAAGAAGCTATTAAACTGTGAATACCTTTTGCTCCAGTAGTGCCACTACTGGGTCTGTATTCCAAGGAAATCATAAAAGCCCTTTTCCCTAAAAGAACTCACATGTGCTAAAATGTTTATAGTAGCTTTTATGTGGTGGTAAAGAATTGGAAATTGAGTAAATGCCCATCAAATAGGGAATGGCTGAATAAGTAATAGTATGTGAAAGTAGTGGAATATTATTATTCTATAAAAAAAAAGCTGATTTTAGAAAGACTGGAAAGATTCACCCCTCTGATGCTGAGTGGAACAAGCAGGGCCAGGAATACTTTGTACACAATAACAGTAAGAATTTGTGATGATCAACTATGAAAGACTTGATTCTTCTCAGCATTCCACTGACCCAAGGCAATCTCAATAAACTTTGGATATGAAATGCCTTTTGCTTCCAAAGAGAGAACCATGGAGCCTGAATGTAAATCAACATGTTATATTTACTTTTTTTTTCTTTTTCTTTTTTTTTTCTTCTCATTGTTTTTCTCTTTTGCTCTGATTTTACTTTCCCAACATGATTCATAAATAAATGAGTTTTTTTAAATGAATGAACATGTATAACCAGAAAAAAAAGAAACATAAAAATATGAGCCAACATTTCATGTGTTTTCTTTTGTAGTTTTATTCACAAGATGTTCCCTTTGTCTGGAATATCTTTATGTTCACAACTTAAATGTCATTAACTTCATGAAGCTATTTCGGGTTTTTTTGCTGGTTTTTTTTTCATTTTGATTTTTTTTGTTTTATTTTTAACATCTCAGCTGGAATTAATCTTTTTCCTTTAGGTCTGACATTTTTCTTATTGAACTTTCACATTTTACTTGTAGTTACATGGCACTATGTGGAAAACCTAATGAGGGTAGAAACTATGTTATATTTATCTTTTTAGGCTCCCTGGAGCCTAACACAGCACCTCAAATGGAGGCATTCTATTAAAATTTGTTAATTGAATGAAAATGAATGAATACCATCATAACTTAGAAAGATTCTTCAGTGGCACAGAGCTATAGCTTCATACTGATATTCCCCTTGTGCTCAGATCAGCAAGTAAATCAAGAACTATGATTTATAGTGTTATCACTTTAGTGTTGCCCTCTGAATTTATATATATTTTAAAAAAAAGATGGAATAACCAGGAGACACAAATTCCCAACCCAATCACCCACATGCTTATCAAATCCAACTCATTTGTTACATATACATCTGAATGGAAGCTACAATTGAAAAGGTGACAGAGAAGAATTTTATGCACTGGGCCTTACTTGAAGCTCCCCGCCTAAATGGGATACAAGAGTGATTCATTGGAGGAATTCCATGAGAATAATATCTAACCGAAAAATAATATCACAAGGCTTTACACTGAGAGCAGGTAATTCAGAAAATAAACAACCTGGGATATTAATTTTCAGTGATTATAGCATAGGTATTTGTTTCTCGAGCTGGGATTTAGTGCTTATAAAAGATGGCATACTAATAGTTCTGGAAAGTGAAATCATATGTTTATCTATAGAAAATGTAATGAAGGTAATGACTCTCATCTACTGTATGAAGCACACTTCATCCACAAGTATCCTTAAGCTCTTTACAAACCAATTTATAACCTATTTGACTGAGATAGGATTGGAGATAATTTTAGGCATAACCTTGGTTTACTATTGACTGAACTGTTATTATCCTTAAGAGTTATTACCAAAAATCTACTGTTAATAATCACACATTTTTCTCCCACCACACTATACTTTTAACAATTCTATAGGAAATTTCTTTGTGATCTATATATTAGTTTAAGGCTCATAAATATAATTTATTTATTCTTTAGGTTATTTTTTTTTTTTGCTAAGGCAATTGGAGTTAAGTGACTTGCCAAGAGTCACTCAGCTAAAAAGTGTTAAATTTCTGAAACCAGATTTGAATTCAGGTCCTCCTGACTTCAGAGCTGGTGCTCTATCCACCATCTTTTAGTTTTTTATTACAAAATTTCCTAATTTAGAATTTTTCTCTTGAAAACCATAACTAATTGCTTGCAATCAGCTAACAAGTAAAACAAGACAACCTTCCCAAATCCTTCTTTCAAAAGCAAAAACAAAATACTAAGCTAGGTCTCTGGGTTTCTTCTCCTACTGCTGGATAAAATCATAAAGGTTCTTAGTAGAATTTAAAGAGTAGTTTTATGAGTTTTTAAATGTAGTATATCAAAGAAAAAATATCTATAAATTGCCTATTATATGTCAGGTACTGATATAGGAACTTGAGCTACAAAGACAAAAATGAGAGTCCTTGCCTTCAAGAAAATGACATTATGACAAGTGGAGATAATATGCACATGTATACATGCATACAAAATAAATGCAAGATGAATTGTTTGGAGGAGGTACTAGATTGTCTAGATGTAGAAAGTAGTGCTTGAAATAAGCTTTGAAGTCAACTAGAATCCTAAAAATGGAACAATATCTTTAAAGAGGTGAAGTTAGAGCAAGGTAAAGCAACAATTGGACCAATTACTTTTTTTTTATAAAGCTTTTTATTTACAAAACATATGAGTGACCTTTCAACATTGACCTTTGCAAAAAAACTTTTTTTTCCCAAGCTTTTCCTTTCCTTCCCCCCACCCCTCACCCCTAGATGACAGGTAATCTAATACATGCTAGATAGGATAAATTATATGACAAATACAATACATGTATACATATCTATACAGTTATCTTACTGCACAAGAAACATCAGATCTAGAAAGAGAAGAAAAAAACAATCTAAGAAGGAAAACAAAATGCATGGAAATATTCACAGAAAGCGTTAAAATGCTGTGTTGTGGTTCACTCTCAGTTCCCACAGGCCTCTCTCTGGATGTATATGACTATCTTCATTGCAGAACAACTGGTTTGAATCACATCATTGTTGAAGAGAACCATGTCCATCAAAATTGATCATCGTATAGTCTTGTTGCTGTGTATAATGCTCTCCTGGTTCTGCTCATTTCACTCAGCATCAGTTCATGCAAGTCTCTCCAGTCCTCTCTGAAATCCTCCTGTTGGTCATTTCTTCCAGAACAATAATATTCCATAACATTCATATACCATAATTTATTCAGCCATTCTCCAATTGATGGGCATCTTTTCAATTTCCAGTTTCTTGCCACTACAAAAAGGGCTGCCACAAACATTTTTGCACATGTGGGTCCCTTTCCCTCCTTTAAAATCTCTTTGGGATATAGGCCCAGTAGAAACACTGCTGGGTCAAAGGGTATGTACTGTTTGATAACTTTTTGAGCATAGCTCCAAATTGCTCTCCAGAACGGTTGGACTCGTTCACAGTTCCACCAACAATGTATCAGTGTCCCAGTTTTCCCACATCCCCTCCAATAGTTATCATTATCATTTCCTGTCATTTTAAGCAATCTGACAGGTGTGTAGTGGTATCTCAGAGTTGTCTTAATTTGCATTTCTCCGATCAAGAGTGACTTGGAGCACCTTTTCATGTGACCGGAAATAGTTTCAATTTCTTCGTCTGAAAATTGTCTGTTCATATCTTTTGACCATTTGTCAATTGGAGAATGGCTTGAATTCTTATATATTTGAATCAATTCTCTATATATTTTAGAAATGAGGCCTGGACCAATTACTTTTTGAAAATTATTTTCGGGCAGCTAGATGGCACAGTGGATAGAGCAATAGTCCTGAAGTCAGGAGGACCTGAGTTCAAATATGGCCACAGACACATAATACTTCCTACCTGTGTGACCCTGGGCAAGTCACTTAACTCAAATTGCCTCAGAAAAAAAAATCAATATTTTTAACATTACCAAAGATTATTTCAGTAGATGATTTAAATATGGGTTTAGAAAAAAAAAATCAGGCTAAATATCATGGGAATGCAGCTTGGGACTTTATTCCTAGGCAGTTTGAGGATGGGGAATGGCTGATTCAGAGGCAGAGAGAAGGTTGATAGAGTAACATGTATGAGGAATAACAAAGAGATCAATTTGATTGGACCATATAGAACCTCCAGAAGAATAATTTAAAATTAATCCAGAAAGGTAAGCTGAAGTCTCATTGTTAAGAACTTTAAATGCAAAAATAAGAATTTGTACTTGAGTTTAAAGATAATGGCAAGGCACTGGAGTTTATTGGACAGTACAGTAACATAATCAGATTTCTAATTTAGTAAAATAACTTTGATTGCTAAGAGGACTTTGAACCAGAGAGGAAAGAGAATGGAAACAGGAACAGCATTTAAGATAATTTTGTACTGAACCAGGATGATGACAGTCTCAGTAAATGAGAGATCTTTGTAGGTAGAATTCAGAATTCTTGGCAACTGATTTTGATTTTATTGTGTGATAAAGAAGAGCAGGCAAGGAGTCAAAGATTATCCAAATCTTATAAACTTTCAATATCAAAAAGATAGTAATGCCTTTGACAGAAAAAGGGAAATTTAGAAGATAGTTGGGTTTTGGAGAAAGTTAATGGGTTCTTTTACATATGTTGAGTTTGAGATGTCACGTTTAAAATATCCAAAATATGATATTGTATTGACAGTTAGCAGAGAGAACAGGGTTTGTGTGGTGGGAGTAAAGTTCTAAGTCCTATGAAATTTTGCCTGATTTTTCCTTAAAATGTATTGTAATAATCCTGGAGAATTAATTGGCTCAAAAACTAAAGATTAGGCTTTTGGTATTGCTTCCTAGATGCCTTTGTGGAAAACAGACATGAGAAACTTCAGGCATTCTCTGATGTAGATACTACTATGGTCAACTCAACAGGTGAGTTGAGCTAATTTTTGCTCAGTCCTCACTTTATATCTATGTGAGATATCCTTTCACTATGCCTAAGTAACCCTCCTTTTGTTCATTTCTGGATTATGTATAACTGCTTTGCTTTATTCTAATACTGACAATAAAATACCATGGCCCATTATTGAGTCATCTCTTCCAGAATAGCTAAATACATAGATCTGGGAGTTATCTGAATAAGGTTGATAAGTAAACCCATAGGATCTGATAAATTCATAAAATAAAAACTATAGACAGAAAAAAGGAGCAAGGATAGTCTTTTTTTTAAACATTCTTTTTTTTTGTTATCCATGACACACATGGATAACATTCTACTATGCAATTAGAAACTATTCAAATAGATGCTACTGTTGACTTCAAAGATTTTATTGTGTAATAGAAATATAAAGATATCAGGCATAGATTTAAACTTAAGACACTATTGGATCCTCACAATAATATAGCTTATAAAATTAATGGAATATAAACATGTATTAAATACTATATTTATATTTCTTTTATGTATGTACTTTGAGAAGTCCTTGCGAGAAGAGTCCAAGGTAGCCTTATCTTGTACCAAATTCTGAATTATAGTATATAGTGTTAAAGCAAAGCTTCATTATATGGATAAGGGTTTTATAGATACGTATTATTATAGATATTAACTCACTTCTTCATTCAACAGATTTTTACTTCACATTATCATGAATTTAGAGCTGGAAGAAGTCTCTAAAGCCATTAAATACAACTCTCTCTCTTTAGAAATGAATATTTCTGAGACCTAAGTAAGTAGTAATTTCCCCAAAGCAACACAGGTAACAGTCTCATATTTGAACCAGGTCCTCTGACTCCAGAGATATTACTTTTTCTGCATCTACTCTATGCAAGATACTATACTAGGCTATGAGTAAAAAAACAAAGAATAATTCAAATTTTCTGCTCTTGAAAGACTAGTAGAAGGAATAAGAAGTGCTAAAATTACTATAATACAATAAAGTGCATGGAACTAAAATTAAAAATAAAAATATCTACCATATGATTAGTACTGTGCTAGGCATAAAATGATAGGCAGAAAAAATGGCATATTGGGTAAATTGCTAAGCCTGGTGTCAGGAACACTCAACTTTGAGTTGAAATCCAACCTCAAATACACACTTGCTGTGTGACCCTAGTCAAGTCATTTGACTCTATTTGCATCAGTTTCCTCATCTGTAAAATGAGCTGGAGATAGAAATGGCAAATCACCCCAATATCTTTGCCAAGAAAACCCCAAATGAGATCACAATGAATTGGACATAATTGAAACAACTAGACAACAACAGAAATGAGAAAGTTTAGATAAATTACACTTCCTTACTTCAGGGAGTTGCAATCTTTTGGGAGGAAATATGGGACATATACACATATAAATATAGCCACTTTTCAAAAATAACACCTAAGGAATAAAATGCAGCAAACAAGAAGTATGAAGTATGTTATACTACCTTTTCAACATACTTTATATTTTAGATAAATTGAAGCATTTACAAGACTGCGATTTACAAGATTTTTCTACTTTAAAACTTACATTATATTTTCTACCTCTAGAGTGCATCAATTAGAGGCAATAGAAATACCATGTCACTTCTCTCCTCAAAACCTGAAATGCTCTTGGATTACTTAGTAAATAACATTTAAGCTCGTCTTGAAATTAAAATTCTGCAGTGAGACAGCACAAAATGTTCTGATATTCTTTAATATTTTGAAAATCTCCTGAAGGAAAAAGCTTCTCTATAAAGAGTTATTAGGGAAAATTTGCAGAAACAACATTTTATCTGGGTCTTAAAATTCACATAGGGAACTTAACAGGCAGAGCACCTGAGCTGAGTCTAGAATCAAGAAGATCTGAGTTCAAATACTGTCTCAGACAATTACTAGCCACATATGTGACCCTGGGCAAGTCACTTAATCTGTTTGCTTCAGTTTTCTCATCTGCAAAGATAATAAAAATTCCACTTCCCAGGGTTTGTATAAAGATCAAAATAATATATAATGGATAAATTCAGTCCCTGACACATATATAGAATTATATAAATCTTAGCTATTATTATGTTCTCAGTGCTGTTAGGCAAGGATTGAGCTAGAAAAAAACAGAAGAGTTTCTACTTTCAAGCCATTTAATATTTCTCTGGATGGGCAAAAGTAATGTGAATGAAATAACAGTAAATAAATTAATGTATGAATTGATATATAAATGCCAAAAGAATTCATAGATGGGGATTAACATTATCTTGGCTAGAATAGTAAGAAGATGTCTTAGGAGATGAGGAAGTGCATGGCCTATTTCAAAATCTGAACTTTGAAGAATGAATAAGAATTGATTAGGCAAAAAGAGTAAAGGTGGTATTCATGTAAAAGAAAAAAAAAGCTTAAGTAAAGGAAATAGGTATGAGGATGTTAGTGGAACAGTAAGAAGACCTACATGATTAGAGAAAAAATTACTGTTGCAGAACCCTGCAGAAAAAGCCTGAATAAAAATTTCTATGAATTATAAAAGACTTTACAATCTAGAGAGAGGAGTTTTAACATGATACATCAAGAAATATTGAGTCATGAAAGATTTTTGACTAGGGAATGAAAGACAATGTCTCCTTTTAGAGAAAATTAACTAGTTAAGTTGTAAAAAGTGAGTTTAGTAAAGGAAGAATGTAGATGCAGAGAAGATTAGCTTAAGAGGATGTTTTCAATAATCCATTTGTTAAGTTTCAAAAATTGCATACCAGTATAGTACTAATAGAAAAGGAAAGGAAAAATCAGCTGAGAAAGACAATTCCAAGAAAAGATTATTAAGATTTAGTGAATAGATTTAAATATATACTTCTCGCTAAACTTTGGTCAAGGCTCATATTTCTGCTGAAGATAGACCCTTTTTTTCTTTTCTAAGTCTTGCTGAGGTAGGAACTATTGCTCTCATTTAAATAACGGTTGCTTTCAACTTTTGTTGCTAAATTAGATTTATAGGTCTTTGGATTTCTGGAGCAAAGAATGGATCCCAAGCAGAAAGCAAGATATAACAGGAAATGAAATTAATCAATGTGGCAGGTTCTCCTTATTCTTTTAAGTAGATGTTTTATATTTTTATACTTTCAAAATATACATGTATATGTATATAAGTATTTAAGCATATATTAACATATATTCAAATAAATATATTTAAGACATATACATATATGTGTACATACATATACACCATAACCATAATGAGACCATTAGGTATTTTGATATATAAACATTTTTTATAATCGTATATACAATTATTTATTTATATGATTATAAATACAAGTATGTACATCTATGTGTATATATGTATATATTTAAGACATACATATATGTGCATATGCATATATAGAATAACTATCATGAGACTACTAGGTATTTTAATACACAAACATGCTTGTATTATTATTTATACAACTAAGTACATCCACAAATATATTTAACTTCTTTAGTCAAATGTCATTTTAAAATTGGTAAACCATTCTCCATAAGACATGAATCAATGAAATCAAAAGTGTTCATAGAATAAGATTGGGATATGCTTTTACCCCTAATATAGAAATAAAAATGTATGATCCTAGCAGTATTCAAAAGAACCTGATACACTGTAATGTCCCCTACTAAGTCTGACTATATTATTTTCTTTCCTTTATCTTTTCACGAAATTCTTTAACCTTGACCTTTCCACAGTTAAATATTATCATTCATAGCTTTTCCTATTGGCAATTGTTCTCTGTTGATTCTCTTAAGGAATTTGGACCTCAGAAGATGGCTTCCTCCAGGTAATAATTATTATAACTGTCTACTTCCTTCTTATTATTCCTCTGTTTTTATTATTCATTTGGAACTTTGGTTGCTTTCTTTCTCCATTTTTAGAAAAAAAAAGTCACAAGGTCAGTTTTCAATAAGGGTAATCTATGGCCATTTAACTAAACTCCTCTATGTTTTAAATTATGCTATTCTTCCCCTTCCCCTTTTCTAAAGAAATGGTTACAAACATGGAAATTAAATCAAACAGGTTTACTAAATTCATTTTGTCTCCTAGATATTTTATAATACTTTCACCTAGGATAAAAACAATCTTAAACATGTTATTCTTAATGGAATCAGATTTATTTTTCTTACTGGACAATATAAATATATTTTGAATGGAAAATACAAAAACATGGAATAATGGAAAAATCACTGCATTGAAAGTCAGGAGACTATGATTTAATTGTGTCTATTTCCTTTATTATCCATATAAACTCCAAATTCCTTAACCTCTGATTTTTAGTTTTCCCAGATGTAAAAACAGGATCTTTGGGTAGATGATCACTGAGGTTCCTCCCTGGTCTGAGAATAAATCAGTCAAGAAGTTTTAAAGCTTTTCTATGTGTCAGGCAATGTGCTAAGTGCTAGGATTACAAATAAAGTAGAAATTTAGCCTTTCAAAAGCTTAGATTTTAACATAAATTCAACAAATAAAAGTATAGAAGTTACCAACTCAAAGGAGTATTGGAAAAATCTGATGAAATCACCAAATGAAATAGTTATGGGGAAGAGAAGAGTTCTGAAGACAGATTTCTGGGGAATATCCATCTTTGGTAGGTGTGATTTGGTTGAAGACCCAAAAAAAGAGATAGAGAAATATGGGACAATAGATAAGGGAGATGGATGGATCAAGTGACCTTTTTTTTTTGAGGATAGGGAAGGGATGGATGTGCTTGTAGGCAACAGGGATACAGACCATAAATGGGTAGACTGAGGGTGATAGAGATGGAAATCTGAAAGAGAAGAAGGGATAGAAGGGGATTATTTATGTGTATAGAGTGGTTAGCCTTGATAATGAGAAGAGCTACCTCTTCCTGTGAGACAGAGATTAAAAAAAAATAGTAGCAGAAACCACTTGAGTAATGTGAGATGTGGAAGAGAGGAAAAGAGATTGTTCTTTGTGAATCTCTTCAATTTTTTCAGTAAAATGTGAGGCAATGATCCTCATGACAAGACCACTCATCTCTTTCCATTCCTCTATTTTTAATATTAATAGACACCCTGTTTTCCAGGTCTAAGGCCCAGCAAGCAAGCTGTGCCCTAAGCTTGAGCATAATCCTTTGAGGAAAACCCCTGGATGAAGTCTACTGCAGCAAAATTACAAAATTATTTTACACCAGTCTCAAGTGATCCCTGAGCTCAGACAAGTACCTGTAGAACCACATTCTGGTTAGGTCATAATGCCCTGCTATAAATCAAACTTGCCTTATTGTTGCTATTATCCCTTCATTGTTTCTTTGTCTGCCCACTCCTATATGAATCAAGACTTAGCCTTATTATAGCAGGTCCCCTTGGTACCAGAGCAGATTCCAGAAAGCATATATAGTTTTTCTCTTCCAACTGAATAAAACTATGTGGTTTTTTTTTTGTTTGTTTGGGTTTTTTTGCTTATAACCAATGTTAGTTCTTTGCTTTTATTTTATTTAATTTTTCAAAGTTCAAACAGTTTGGGTATTACCTTTGTGAACTCTTTGGTATTTTTCAGAGTAAATAGTGGTTGCATAACCTCTGTAATGCTTTAGTCATTTAATTTCAGGGTTTGACAGTTTTTTGCTAAGAGTATGGAGAGAAGGAATGAGACACTGGAAGATTAAGGAGAGATGAAAAAGGTTTGGAAAAGCCTTTTGGAGCTTGGTGATTGAGTGGGACAGTGAGTTAACTAGGAAGGGGTAAACAACATACATTTGTCAGGAACCTAGACAATTTAGTTTTATAATTTTCTCCAACACCATGTAAGGAGAAAAAAAAGGCAGCAGGTGAGAGTAATGCAAAGCTGAGATTTTGGTTCTGAACTCTATCAATATGTTAGGAGTGCTGGAAAGAGTTGACAGGAAGACTGCATAATCATGAAGATGCCATATATCAATGAGAGCCAAAAGATGGAAGGAGTAAGAAAGCTGAAAATTTAAGATGAAAGCAGATATGTTACCTATGATACAGGTCTTCTAGAGTACAGTGGAAGAGGTGGTTAGTCTTAGAGTGGTTGAAGGGATAGAAGGCTTGAGGGAAATGAGGTTAAGTATCAAGCAATGAGAAACAACATACAGAATATTAATTATGGCAGTAGGGGTTAAGAATCATTGGGCTGGGAAGAGAAAAAAATAGAAAACTCTTTTAGTCAAGTGGTTTCATATAACATATCCTGACTGGTATTAACTATCTTCAAAACCTGGTGAAAATAATTCCTTGGGGAATAAGTGACCAAATTATGTTATATTATTACAATGAGATATTATTATGCTGTCCACAATGATGAATCTGAGGAATTCAGAGAAATATTGGAATGTTTCCATTAACTAATAAGGAATGATACAGCTGGAAACAAAGGTGAAGTATATATGATAATCCAAAGAATGTAAAATAAAAGTCCACTAAAAATAGAGCTAACCTTTCAGAAATTAAAATTAAAAAGACTAGTCTTAGTCTAGAGAACAGATAATGAAACAAAATTCCCTTCCTCAATCTTAGGGTGGGAAATCATAGGAGCAAAGTTAAATACACTATTAGATGTTATCACTATATGAGTTGTTTTTATTTACTTAAAGGTTTTTCTGTTTGTTTTTTGGTAAAAAGGAGGCTTTGGTACAGTGTGATATAAAAACCAAAGGTATCAATATTACTTGTTTTTTTTAAAACATAAAAAAGGAAGGAAGAATAGAGAACAACCCATGTTTTAACAGCCCTCTAGTAAGCAAATTAGTGATCTATTCATCATGACTGGTGGGAGGTAGGGTGGGTAGGATGAGTTTGTCTGCAGTAACAGCAAATTCTACAATGACAGGCACCAGAATGAAATCATTCTTTTCATCTTTAATCTTCCACTAGCATTATTTGATGATCATCAATATAATGCCCAAAGCAATAAAAGCAAGTAGCTTTAGAAGTGCTGAACAATTCTAGAAAATTTTTAAGGTAAAAATAACCAAACCCCAGAGTCTATTCTGCTCATAAGAATTCAAATGCTATTACAAATACTTCACAGGGAAATCTTTACCTTAATTGCTGTTTCAATTTTCAACTGGATTGAAATGCATTCAAACCTGTGGGTATCATAATCCACCCAGTAGATAAAAAATCAGAATAAACAGAACAAGCACAACCTTTTTTTTTTTAAGTCTTGACTCTTTTCAATCAGTTTCTACTAACAGGCTTTGACTTATTTTAGGTTTTGAAGCCAAAATGCTGTTCCCTGCTCATTCCTCTTTCAAGGGAAAGGTACTATATAATTCAAACACTTCCACATTGAAATCCCTTGTAGAGTACCACTTCCCTGCATGTGTACACTCGATACTCCACCAGTAACCTTGAGTCCTTTGCCTCTTATTTTTTAAAGTTTTCATTGTCCTTTCAGGATCCATCCCTTTGTTATGGGCATTTTTTAATTCCTTTTACTAATGATTTTAATCATTTGGAACACAGAGACATTTCTCCTGTAAATTGTGGTTTACTAAAAATCTCTCTTCTTCTATTAAAATTAGCCATACTTGACCAAAATCTAACTCCTGAAATAAGAGAAGATGATTTACTTAGTGGATAGAGTGATGGGCTTGAAATCAGGAAAAGCCATTTTTATGAGTTCAAATCTGATCTCAGACATTTACTAGTTGTGTGACCCTGAGCAAGTCACTTAAACTATGTTTACCTAATCTACTGGAGAAGTAAATGGTAAACTATTCCAGGGTCTTTGTCAAGAAAAGCCCATGGACAGCATTGGTGTGCTTCTGTCCATAGGGTTATGAATAATTGGACAAGTGAATAATTGAACAACAACAATTTGACATTTCTCAGATAGAAGCCAAAAGGGAACCAAAGTGATACAACTATTTATTAGGTCTGCTAATTAACTGTGGAAGGATGGAGTTCCCTGATGCTGACACTTCCTGATTATCATGGTGACATGTGAATCTTCCCTTTCAATAAGTCTATTTGTGAAACCTCCAAACATAGTTTAATCTGTAACTACTTATTTTACCAATAGAGTTTGTTTGATGAAGTTTATTTCCTTAGGGAATGTAGTATGAAATTATGATTGTTTTTTTTTCAGTTCTTATAATACTGAAGAAAGTATGGGATTATGGATCTATCTTCTCTGTAACTTTTATGACCTAAGATGAATGTACAAGATTGCAGTATATAAATGAATTATTTTTCTGTCACTTTGATATAATTTTGCCTATAAGATGGCTTGTTAGATTTCTAATAGGATTTAACATTTTCTCTGAGGTCTGAGCCTTTATTTGAGAATAATAAAACCTTGTCTTTTACCTCAATAATTTCTGTATTATGATAAATATATATTGGCATTAGTTAGCCTATCATATGAATTCAGAGAGGAGATATTCTCTCTTAATGCCTCCAAGCTATTTCTAGGACATATTCGTAGAATGTTCACATAATTTCATCTTCATCTTTCCTGATCATCTCTATATTTCTTCATTAGACTATAAGCTTCTTGAGGAATGAGATTATCTTTCTTGTTTATATCTGTTCACCCAGTGCTTAGTAAAGTGCCTGACACAAATTAAAAGCTTAATAAATGTTTTATTTATCTATCATCTCTATAAATCATCTTCATCATTTATCACCTCTATTTATTTATCTATTAACCATTAATTTGTCATTTCTATCATTGTCTATTTATCTATACCTATTGCTTACAAGATACACCATCTCATGCTGTCTTGCTCTCACTAATCCTAAGAATTGGAGTCCTGTTCCCCTTTAACCACCCCCACTCCCAACCTAGCTCTTGTGACTATAACTCTTATGCTACTATCAACCCTCCCTGAGAGTGCCTCTTTCTTATTACCAAGAGACAATGACTCTGAGCCTCTGACTGCCTTCTGGAATCCCCACTGATAGAGGCTGCCAAACCCCAACCTTTCATGTCTGAATTCCTTCTGCTGTTCCTGCTACAATTTTTTTAATAAAGATTTATAGGAGATTTTGTGAGAATCTCTTGAGCCTAAAATAATTTTAAGGCAAATATATCAAAATTTAAGTAATGCAGTTTTTGTTTTAATGGAATGAATGAGTTTGTAATACATGAAAGAAGTTATCTGATCTCTCCAAGCTGCAGTCTTCTCAACAAAATAAAGCTAATACTATCTATAATTTCACAACAAAGTCTGTCATAAGGTAGTTGTGGAAAAAATAAGTACTTTGTAACCCTTAGATTCCTCTATAGTGTGCATTTTTCATTATGACCCTGAAAATGATACATGCAGAAAGTATAATTATCTCACTTCCTCCTGTACCTAAATTCATGGTTAATAAATGAAAATGAGTTGCCCAAGAAATCAGAAATATCCTTTTTTCCCATAATCAACTGGATAATGTCCCTCCTCTTACCTATAGTTGCCAACTGGCAGAGAATGTGGCTATTGCTTATTTGTTTAAAATTATATATGAAAGACAATCAAGCCTTAATACCATTGTCACAGCCAGGTGGAAAGCTGAAGTGAATGGTTTGATATGACATTGGATTTCATTTCTTATATTTCTGTATAACTCTGGGAATATATATAAAACTTAAACATATCAATATTGTCTCAAATGTATTTTCCCTCTAGAGAAGCCTGGAGTTGAAGTGTATTCTGTGGTGGCAGAAATTGACTTTCAAGAATTGTTTACTCAACATCTCTGGAGAGCACTAAATTAATCTTTAAAAGAAGCAATATGACCAACTGAAAACAAAACCATCTGGACCTACCTTTGAAAAATTAATATACTTTCCTTAAAAAAAATACTAGCCCACATCCAACAACTTCAAAAATAATCCCATTTTTGAAAATTTGAAGTAAGCAAAACAGTTTTTCTCACATATTGTTTAAATAACATCATTTCCTCAGGAACTAATCATTCAATTCTAAAAATTTATTAACAACCTTTTCCTCTGGCAACTGATCTTTTTCTCTGGGTTGTTGGGGAATTTGTTTTTTTAGATATTGCCAAAAATATTCAATGCACATAAATCCTGGACTTTTTGAATCCATGAAAATACAATGGCTTTTCATAATTGTGCTTTGTTTATACAACAGAATTAAACTCAAGTTTTGATTTAGCAGGTTTGGGCACTAATAATTCTTTATCTGAAAAATTTGAATAGGCATAGATCATGATGATTTCACCAATTTTACAAATATATATATATATGTATATACATACATATATATGTTCTAAAATCTGAGTAGATTTACATAACAAAACTAATTGATTGAGGACACAGTTAATATGGTTATTTCTGCTAACTTGACACCCATTTTTCTAAATGGTTGATATGACTGATCCAGTAAATTATCAAACAATTGTATAAAGACAATCAAAACATTTTCTATGTACTGTCAGTAGAGATTACAAATGATTTTGCAAATGGATGTTAAAGGATACTTGAACATGCTAATAGCTTTTAAATGATACCATTATTATATCAAAAAAAGTAAAAAAAAAGTAAACACAGGAACTAAGTAACTTAAAGTTTTCTATTTTAAAAGCCATATAATAATGTGAACCAGTTATGAGAAAGTTTATGAACTCCTTGATTAAATATTACTTAAAAGTTATTTTATAAACTATAAACTATGGAAATATAAAGCCACAAAACTTTAAAGGCCAACTGTTGAAGGGAGCAATGAGTGTTTTGGGGTTGGGGATTTTTTAGCTTTTATTTTCTATGCTATTATCAGACAAATACAGTGGCATATGGTAAATGCTAATTATTGGACCCAACCAACTTAAAACCCATCATGGTTTTTAATGATATCTTCAGTTCATTAATGACATTAAACAAAATAGCATAATGAAAAATTTATAATAATTTTCTTTCAAGAAATTAAATCTTTGTGCATATTAATGTCTTCTGATTTGTTTTCCTATTTGTTTATAACACTTTTTTTTTCTCCCAGCATATTTAGATGTATTTCTTTTCTGATGTTTCAGAAAGTCCTGGTTTTTAGGAGTTCCCCTTCTTTGGTTAGAGGGAATTAGTGATTTTTTTTTTTGAGGTATGGGAAATAAGTCTCTATTCTAGCAACAGAATATGTTTTGTTTAACTGCAAATTATTCTTGAACAATAATTGAGTTCTCTAATTACACTGTCTACAGGACCAGTCCTGGGCAAAATTATAAAGTATGTAAACTTGTTTTTTTATGCCTTCTACTTTATTTTCCATTAGAATGCTCTAAACACTGACCTTCCAGCACCCAAGAAATATTTGCCATTTATCCTATTACTTATGCCCATCTCCAAAAATGTTTTAACCTTAAGTCATGCAGTATAAACAGATTTATATGACAAAGATGGTTGTTTTGTTTTGAACAGAATTAATTGAATTTAAGAAATCATCAGAATCATACAATTTTTTTCAATTTAATGATGTTTAGTGAGATACCTATTTTGCATTGATGTTATTGATTGATGTTATATAAACAGAAGAATGGAATTTTTGTTAATCCAGTTGGTTCTCCATTTTCTTCCATAGTGTGTGTGTGTGTGTGTGTGTGTGTGTGTACTTTTTAGCCAAGGAAGGTAATGTTGTGTGTGCTTAGCCTCTCTTTAATGATACATTTTCAGGAACCTGGGGTATTATTTTATGTATGCTCCAATGTATCTATAAAATTAAAAAAAAATAAGTATGTCAAACCAAGATTCAAACTGCAGAGGTTATATTACTAGAGTCTTACAGAAATGCGAGCTTCTGCTGAGACTTGCCTGTTTTTTACTTTTTCATAGCACCAAACTTTACATTTTAGGTCATTCTAGCTCTTTTGATTCTTTCATTTTAGATGGCTCAGTGGATAAAACTCTAAGCCTGACATCAAGGAAATCTGAATTCAAATCCAGCTTCAGGCATTTGCTAATTATGAAACCCTGGTAATCCCTTCACATGTTTGCCTCAGTTTTCTCATCTGAAGAGACCTTAAAGATCATCCAATCTACCCCCCTCATTTTATAAATTTGGAAACTGTGACCCAGAGAATTTAAGTAGCATCTTGAAAAGCAAAGAGCTAGTAAGCAGAAACAAAGTTTGAATTCAAGTGCTCTGATTCCAGATCCATTACTTTTTTCTGTTATAATACATGAGTTCTCAAGGAACCCTTCTCATTCCTGCTTTTATGATACTCCCCAGTGTTAAGCATATCATTAACTACTCCACTAATATTCACTAATTTCTAATGTCTGCTTTGGAATATTTGCTTCATAAAGGATATAAACTTGTATCCTTTGCATTTGATAGGTTTTGTGTTTTCATAGTACTTAAGATTAAGTTGTAGATTATAACACTTTGTTTTATAAAATGTTCATATTATATATATACATACATACATATATGCACATTTTTAAAAAAGATAATGGCCTATATAATGTTGTAATATATTTTACATGGAGTTTAAACTGTTCCAAGTTTGTTGTTGTCGTCGTCAGCACTGCTGTTTTGGAAAGAACTATAAGGGACAATGCAATTTTACTCTATTAGCACTCAACTTGCAGAATCAGCCGTAATTAAGTCATGGATTTAGATACAGGCCTGCCCCAGAATTCATAGTTCCTATACTAAATAACCTATACCTTTCTATATTTCTTGGCCTAAACTATTAAACTGTAAAGAAGAATCTCCAAAGCAAACTATTTTTACTTTTTTGTTATTTTTTGGTTTTTGCTTTTTTTCCTCCTAGTTTTTCCCCTTTTGTTCTGAATCTTCTTTCCCAACATTGTTAATGTAGAAATATAATTGTCATGATTGTATTTAGAATTAAAAGAGGTTGGGGTAGTCTTCATATAGCAAATAGAATTTTATTTGGGACTTGAAGAAAGTCATGAAAGCCAGAAGGCAGAGATGAAGAGGGAGGGCATTACAGGAATAAGGGCAGCCAAGATCATTAAAAGTCCTGCACAATTTCTTCTACATATTCCATCTCATTCTTCCCCTTATCCATTTTTGTGTCCAAATTAGTTTGCATGTACAGTATATGCAATGATGCATTAACTCAATAAACTGACCATATAATTGCAAGTTCTGATCTGAGCATTAGACATTTTTGATCCATTCAGTTTCTCCTGTACAAAATGTTTTCTCTATCTCTTTTAAATAATTATAGATCTCATTGAGGAATATATGTGTATGGGGAGAACTTGATATAATGACCACAATGTCATTAAGAAAAAAAAAACCTGTATCTGGGAGACATCACTATATAGGAAAATCCTTTTCCATTTGAACATTTGTATAAAACATTTTATTTTATTATAACAATGAGCATATATTTCCTATTTTGTCACATTCATTATCAAAAATCAGAAGATCATTGAATATCATTATCTGTATGTCTATATTTATAAAGGAATATGATCTCAAACAAAATATTAAAAAACAAAGAGGAATCTCTATTAGTTGAAGTACTTTGGTTTATAGGCTCAGTGTGCCAGGAAATAAATAGCAAAATAATAATTTGGACTGTTTGAATTTTCAGTGTATCTAAAGAACCAGCTATATAATAATTATTAATAGTCAATTATAAGAATGTACAAAAACATTTAGATACAATTTGCTTGATTACAATCAAATGTTAAAAATAGTTTTTTCTTTTTTCTAACAAGCCCTGAATATTGTATAAAACATTTTATTATAACAATGAGCATATATTTCTTTTGTCACATTTATTATCAAAAATCAGAAGATCATTGAATATCATTATCTCTATGTCTACATTTATAAAGGAATATGATCTCAAACAAAATATTAAAAAACAAAGAGGAATCTCTATTAGTTGAAATTAGTTTAATTAATTAGATTTAAAATTAAGTCTCTTCACCTGTGCTAGGTGAAAACACTGAACAAATGTAGTTTTTTATCCCTTCCCTTGAGAGTCAAGTTGATCACATAAAGTGGAATTCTAAAATACAATTACTTTTTTATCTCTAACTTGAGAAAAGCATAAAATCTGAGTTATTTTGCATTTGAAACATTATCATGGCTTTTTAATTATGATGGTTGTTATCTTTTCTCAATTCAATTCAAAAATAATCTGTTCCCATTACTATTAAGTAACAATTGCTAGAGATATAAAATCAAGAAAAAAAGAAAAGAAAAGAAGGGAGAGGATAAGAAGGAAGGAAGGAAAAAAGGATAAAATGAAGGAAGTAAGAAAGAGAAAAAGGAATGAATGGAGGGAGGGAGGGAAGTAGGGAAGAAAGGAAAGAGGAAAGAAAGAACTGTATAATAATTTAAGGAGCAAATGAGCTAACAAGTGAATCTACAAGAGAGAATTTCATAGAGAAGATGATATTTTAGGGAAAAACTAAAAAGACCAGAAAGCTTCTGATTGGAACCCCTAATTTTAAAAATTATGAGATCACATATCATAGTTAAAGGACTAGAAGGCAACTCAAAAGTTATCCAGTCCAACCTCTTTCCTTTACATAAAAGGAAACTGAAGACCAGGGAAATTAAGTTATTTGTCCAAGATCACAAAGGTTAGTAGGGATAGGTTGCTATTGAAGAGCTATGATTCAAATGAAAATCTTCTGACTATAAATATAGTACTTTTTCATCTGTGTCTGATTCTTAGAGGTAAGATGAAGAGGGTGTACATTCTGGGAGTGGGGAATGTTTTTAAACAAGTGTACCAATAAAAGAGATAGACTGTCAAATGTGGGGTATAACTTTAAAATTTCATCAATTGACAGTACCTATTCTCACCAAAGTAAACAATGGCCTACTATTTCTTTTTTGATAGAATTTTGTTTTTTTTTTCCAAATACATGCAAAGATACTTTTCAACATTCACTTTTACAAAACTTTGTGTTCTAAATTTTCCTCCCGTTCTTCGTCTTCCTGTTTCAAAGACAATAAGCAATTCACTATAGTCTAAATATGTACAATTCTTCAAAACATATTTCCATATTTGTCATGCTGTAATACAAGAAAAATTAGATCAAAAGGGGGGAAAAACATGAAAAAGGAAAAGAAAAAATCCACTACATAATAACAACAACAATGATCCACATTCAGTCTCCATACTTCTCTTTCTGGATGTGATGGCTCTTTCTATCACGAGTTGATTGGAATTGCCTTAAATCACTTCATTCTTTTAAAAAACCTAGTCTATCACAGTTGATCATCATATAGTCTTTTTGTTATTATGTACAGTGTTCTTTTGATTCTGTTCACTTCACTTAGCATTAATTCTTGTAAGTTTTTTCAGGTCTTTCTGAAATCATCCTGCTCATTTCTTATTCGACAATAACATTTCATTATATTCATTTACCATAACTTATTCCACCATTTCCCAAATGATGGGCATCCACTCAATGTCTATTTTCTTCATTTTGTAGTAACTTTGTAGTTCATTACAAAAAAAGGGGCTGCTACAAATAGTTTCCCCTCTTTTATGCCCTCTTTGAAATACAGACCCAGTAGAGACACTGTTGGATCAAAGGGTATGCAAAGTTTGATAGCTCTTTGGACATGATTCCAAATTGCTCTAACATGCCAAGACTACCTAAGATAGTGTCATCAACAGGCAAAATGACATCTTAGATTGTCTAAATATGTGCTAATCTCCCATTACATTTATATCTAGATGATTCCAAGATCAACATGCTTATTTCTAGTCTCTCTTGGTTTCCAATCCCACATCATCAACTGGCCATTTACAAAATTCCACTTCAAGAAGTAGAAAAGCAGACTCATTGTCTTTTCCCCTCAAACCCACCTGTCTTCTGACATTTTGTAATTCCGCCAAGGATACCATCAATTTCTAGGCATCCAGGCTTTCTTGTTATTGTCCTGGGACTTTTCGTTACTCACTCTCTCTCCCCAATCTCTATATTCAAACACTAAAGCTTGTCATTTCTGCATTCTTAATCTCTCTGATATATTTTCTTTTCTATATAAACTCACAGGGTTTCATTTAAATTTAAACTAAAGGCCTTCATTGTCACATAGATTACTGGAATAGTTTCCGATTGAGTTCCATGAGTGGAGTTATTTCCCATAGCTGCCAAAGTAATTTTCCTAACATTCAGGTCAGACTACTATAACAAACATAAATTCCAGTGGTTTACCAAAAAATTTACCTCATAACTATTTTATATATACCTTAATATATACATGATCACCACCCCAATTGAATGTGTATACCCATCGAGGACAGGTATAGTAGCATCAATATAAATCTTTATAAAAATTTCCAGTGCTTATCATAATGTCTGGCATATTGTAGGTGCCTAATAAATGCTTGTGGATTATTCTATGTAATTTCTTTGGAATAGTGTTCATGAAGAGAAATAAGAAATAAAGCTAAAAGCAGAGGTTATTAAAATATCAGACTGAAAGATTTTATTCTCTTATAAGTAATGTGAAGCCACTAAAAACTTTGACCAAAGAATGTTATGATCAGGGCCATCTTAGGAAGATTCAATAAAAAGAGAAACAATATGATGTTATCTATCCTAAGTCTCTTTAAAGTAAAACAGATTTTGACACCATATAGTCAGTCAATATGACTTAATTCTCTCTAAACTCTATGTGGACAGCCAGAAGGTATTTGATAAGATATAATTATTATGAAGACAGACAAAAGTGAATTGAGTGATTTTCTAGGCTATACTTTTGGACATTTATGATTAGGTTTAAATATATTTATATCATAATAATGATTGGGTTTATTAACATTTGGGGGCAATTGTTCTAGCATTTACCACAAGAAAGTCAGTGGGAAGAACAGAAAACATTATTCATGTTTTATTAAAAAAATGCTTACTTTTAAAATATTTTTGTTTATTTATTTATTTATTTTGCTGAGGCAGTTGGGGTTAAGTGACTTGCCCAGGATCTCACAGCTAGGAAGTGTTAAGTGTCTGAAGCCAGATTTGAACTCAGGTCCTCCTGACTTCAGGGCTGGTGCTCTATCCATTGGGCCACCTAGCTGCCCCAATAGTTTTGTTTTATAAAAGAAAAAGATGGAATTTTATATAATCATTTTAAAAATTGAGAAAGTTACCCTTGTATTTACCAATTTTTAAGAGATCTTCCTTTTTAAAAAATAATTTCAAGAATCAAAAGATGAATAAAATGCATTTAATTTTTCTACTTGAAAATGAATATATCAGGGCAGCTAGGTGGTGCAGTGGATAGAGCACCAGCCCTGGAGTCAGGAGGACCTGAGTTCAAATCTGGTCTCAGACACTTAACACTTCCTGGCTGTGTGACCCTGGGCAAGTCACTTAACCCCAATTGACTCAGGAAAAAAAAAAAAGAATATATCTCACTCTGATCATACAGGATAGTAATGAGGGTGAATTGAAACTTGGAAATTCTGGGCTCAACTGGTACTTCCACCTTATTCTCATATACAAGACATGTAGTCACTCTAAATACATCTTCTTATCAAGAAAGAATAGGAATGGGAATTCTTTTTATACCTATCTCTCAATGTTAAAAGAAGACACTTTGCAATTACTGTTTGCAAAGAATAAAGGGAATATTCAGCAGGATGCACCTATAGGAAATGGAATTTAATATGGCAACATGTAGAAATGTTTTTCTAGGATGGAAGGAAGGGACAAGCATTTCCTGAGTATCAAATCCTGGCAAAAAAAAAAAAAAGACCTTCAGTGGCAAAAAAAGAAGTAAAGATAATGGACTACAATACAGATTTTTCCTTTTGTAAAACATAATGAAAAGCCAATCAACAAGCTTTTATTTAGCACTTACTATGTGCCAAGTATTTTGAGGGCCCTTGGTATAGCTTAGTTAATATCCAAGGCAGAGCTAAAATATAATTGAGAGATAGGGAGGAAGGTTGTTAGTTGCCAGCCACCAGAAGTAATCAGCTGTTCCAATTACTCACCAGAATTATCCTTTAGAAAAGTAATATTTAAGGCAGAATCAGATAGTGCAGTCTGATTCTGTTGCTTTTAGCACTAGTCCACTTAATTCTATGAAAGAAAGATTATAGTATACACTCAGCAGGAGGTTTCTGACTTCTTAAAATGCCATAGGTTTGCAGATTAGTGGACAATTTTGTACCAGTAGTTGTCATGGATTTCCAGCATATTCTTTTCTTAGTGATTATAATCTTTAGGATTTAGACTTCAATATATTCTTGTCCTTTGTTTTTGTTAGGTAGTCAAAGAATGCAAAAAATGGCACCAGATTTTTTTTTAACCAAGGAGTGATCAATTATGCTATATTCAGGCTTTTTCTGCTACCACCTTAGACCCTAGGGTTTTTTAATCTGGACTTTATAATCGCTTTGAAAAAAAAGCACATCATGATAACTATATTTGTATGTAATTAATTTCCTTGATAATTCTATCTTTTATTTTATGTATTCAAAAACATTATTCAAAAAGAGGGCTTATCATCAGACTACCAAAAGAGTCCATGGGATAAAAATATTTAAGAACTTTTATCCCAGGATCACTATTAAAACAAGAATTTAATTGTAACAATAATAAAAAATTAGTTAAATACATTTACTCAGTGATGAATGCACATCCCATGGTAAGAGTAAAATGCATGTATTTTAACATAGATACAATTCTTTAACAACTATTTATTAAGTATATACTGTAATGTATTTTTATAAAATTATTAAACATAATTTAAATACTAGATATTGGTTAACTTTTTCACTTGAACATTCTCTTTTGCAATTACTATTAAGCTAATTTAAGTTTCAGTTATTAAATTAGAATTATACTCTAAATTATAATTCTGATAAAGGGCTTTTTGGAGCAACTATATTTCAAATTAGCATGTATCCCTATTATTTTATATAAATGTAAGGGATCTTATTTACATACCTAACTCAGACATTGAAAAAAAATTATTTTTGCTTTAATTCATGGTGCTTTGCGGCTTTACTTTTCAATCACAAAATTATTCCAAATATAAATCTATGCCTTTGTCAGTTAGGACTTGAGCAGACTTGTCACGTATAAAAGAAGGGCACATATTTTTCAGTAGTGGACTTTATGTATGCTGGCATACTGAGTGGCATAGTGTAAGTAACATTTCTTCCTTTTTATATAATACAGTACTACCTATTACCTCCCAACTTGGCTTGAGGCATGCTTCGGTGCACAAATAGATTCAGCCACTGCCACTAGATTTTGTAATTTACTTTTAACAGCACCTTTAATCTGACCTGTAATACACTCAAAATTCAGAAAAAAAAAAAGAAAAAGAAAGAAAAAAAAGCTATGATGAACACAACTACCTAAAAAGGTACCAGCTAAATATCAAAATAAGCAAAAGCATGTCCAAATATTGAAGTAATTGATATAGAGAAATTGACTGTTATTTTAATTCAATTCATAGATGGCTTCAAGATTGCTTATATAAGTATCTTCTAAGAGCAAATCTTTACTATTGCTAAAATAACCATGATATTATTTTATATATTTTAAATTTTGTGTTCTTCAATTAGGTATATGGAAAAAAGCCAGCCATTCTTAATTTTATCTAGATTTTTCAAGAGTAGTATATGACTTCATAAATTGTTTGATATTAGAGATACTCAAAATAAAAGACTCATAAGCCTAGAGATTTCTAATTCTTGGACAACCCTATCAATTCTTATTTTCTACTCTGTTTTGTTTTGTGTTTTGGGGGTGTCAGGGAATGACATTTTGGGAAGGGAACTTCTATTTAAAGCATTCAAAAATGGCCCAGAAATTTCTTTTAGTTTAGTCCCCATCCCATAGACAGCCACAAATATCCATATTAGTGTTATAGTTAAATACAGAAATCAAGTCTTCTCATATATTTCATAGAAATCCTACTCTCTGAGAGCTGAGGTTACAAAACATGTCACAGAGAATATCAATCACTTACTGGAGGCCTTATAAATGCCAGTTGGGTATTATATATGATTTGCAATTGCTAGTTGGTTAATAGGTGATGGGACATGCAGAACTCAGTTGACAGTAGCAATTGAATAGCTTCAAAAGGGCATAATTTATTAGAAGGGCAATTAATCAACTCCTAGTCCTGCTGAGCCAAAATTGTATACTAAGATAAATGCCATGGTGCTATGCATGCAGCTCATTCCAGGAATCACACTATATAATTTGATGATCAAGCTAAAATCAACCATTAGCAATTCGTGTGCTTTAAGAAAACAAATATTTGAAAATGCTACCCATTTATAAATTTTGAGGGCAAAATCAATTTTTACTACTGCACCTAGACTATGAAGACAGCATGTATAGTAATGAGAATCATTTCTTAGAAATCCTAGTGATAGAGCTATTACCCATGCCTAAGGAACTCATATATTTGGATAGCAAGAATATTATTAGTGTCCAGGAATAAGGGGTTGACTTTACTGTACTTTGCTCTAACTGGGCAACATCAAACATATTGCTTCTGTGTTATGCATGTTAGGAAGCATATTAACAATCAGGAAAACATCCGGAGGATTGTCACCAAGACACTGAGAGGCCTTGTAAATATTCAGTATGAAGAATATGTGATGTAGGGATGTTTCCTTGGAGAATTAAAGAATCTATGGGTTGAGGAGCTTCATAGCTGTCTTCAAGTATTTGAAGGTGAATTATTTCTGAAGTGCCTCAAGTTTAGAAACCAGGAAAGGATGAGCACTTTCATCTAAATAATGCTAATTGCACCTTTACTGCAAATCATTGAAGATTACAGAAATCAAGCAAGGAGAATGTTTGGATCCCAAAACAACTCCCTTAACTCACCTTAAACAGTATTGGAAATGTGTAATATGTATGGAAATATAAATCAGAAGTTATGGATTGGAGATCCCTGTAGATATAAATTAACACAATATAATTCCATTGATTGCCTTTTCATTTTTATAGCTTAATATTTTCTTTTTTGTATTATTAATATTCCATTATTTCAAACAATGAGTAAAAATTTGAAGTAGGTCCATTTTTTTTAGAGTAGTTTTGTGGCACAGTTAATAGAACATTGGGCTTCAAAGCAGGAAGGCTCATCTTCGTGAGTTCAAATTCACCTCGAGACACTTATTAGCTGTGTGACCCTGGGAAAGTCATTTAACTGCCTCAGTTCCTCATCTGTGAAATGGACTAGAGAAGGAAATGGAAAATTCCCTTCAGTGCCTTTACCAAGAAAACTCCCACAGGGATCATGAAAAGTCAGATACAACTAAAATCACTCAACAACAAAATGTTTCCCAAATACCAGCCAGTGCGTTTCAAGTTTACAAGTTGATATTTATAGTCATATGAAAAGGTGTTCCAAATCACTATTGATCAGAGAAATGCAAATCAAGACAACCCTGAGATACCACTTCACACCTGTCAGATTGGCTAAAATGACAGGAAAAGTTAATGATGAATGTTGGAGGGGTTGTGGGAGGGCTGGGACACTGATGCATTGTTGGTGGAGCTGTGAACGGATACAGCCATTCTGGAGAACAATTTGGAGCTATGCTCAAAAAGTTATCAAACTGTGCATACCCTTTGACCCAGCAGCATTTCTATTGGGCTTATGTCCCAAAGAAATCATAAAGGAAGGAAAAGGCCCCACATGTGCAAGAATGTTTGTGGCAGCCCTTTTTGTAGTGGCTAGAAACTGGAAATTGAATAGATGCCCTTCAATTGGAGAATGGCTGAATAAATTATAGTATATGAATATTATGGAATATTATTGTTCTGTAAGAAATGACCAGCAAGATGATTTCAGAGAGGCCTGGAGAGACTTACATGAACTGATGCTGAGTGAAATGAGCAGAACCAGGAGATCATTATACACGGCAACAACAGTACTATATGACGATCAATTCTGATGGACATGGCTCTCTTCAACAATGAAATGTTTCAAACCACCTCCAATTGTTCACTGAAGAAAGCCATATACACCCAGAGAGAGGGATGCGAAATGTGGACCACAACATAACATTCTCATACTCCTTGATTGATGTTTGCTTACATTGTGTTTCCTTTATCTGAATATCGTTTGTGTAGATAAGATTTTTCTTGCACACCAATGATAAGTTTGGAAATATGTATACATATATTCGATTTGCCAATATTTTAACATAATTAACATGTAGTGGATATCCTGCCATCTAGGGGAAGGGTAGGGAGTTGGGGGGAAAAATTTGTAACGGAAAGCTATGTAAGGGTTATTGTTGAAGAATTACCCACACATATGTTATGCAAATAAAATAAAATTAAAAAAAAAAGTAATTTTATCTCCTTTCTACATCCCGATCCACCCGTCAAAAAGAAAAAGAATGACCCTTGTAATAAATGTACATGGTAAAGCAAAACAAATTCTTTCATTGGCTGTGAGCCACAAATATGCCTCATTTTGTATCTTAAGTTCAATTCTCCATCAAAAGATAGAATGCTTCATTAGCAGTCCTTTGGAATCAGGATTCACTAGTATAAGAAATATCTAATGGGGGGGGCTTCCTCTACCAATGTAGATGGGAATCTTCCCAGCAACACACACATTTAGATCCTTGTCCTCAAGCCCTGATGCCCTAATAGGTGGTTGCCTAGGCCATTTCCTTAATACATTTTGGTCCAGACCCAATCATTCTTCACTCTCTGATCATCTTTGCCTTGCTTCCTGTATTTGAAACCATGACCTGAAGGACTTAACCTTTTCACTCCTACAAACTCTAAATCATGAAGCCTCTTGGCTTGACTGATAGTCCCTTCAGTTGCCCATTACATTTAGACCTGGTCCCAAACATGTTTCACTTTGCTTCCTGACAATCACCTTCTTAAAACTGCCTTACTGCCCTATGAATACACTAACCTCATAATCAAATCAATTCTATCATTGGAACAGGAAGGGTTTACCAATCTGTTCCTTATCTGTGTTCTCTTACCTGTTTTCTCTTTCTGTTAGCATGCAATTTTGTTGAGGCCCTAGACTCTCTCATTGTTATAGCTGTATTACTAATTTTTAGCACAATTCTTGGGAATTTTTTTGTTTGTTTTGGTATCACAATATTTGCTGAAAAGAACTATTTGTGGGGAGACAATAAGTTTGTTTTTTGGGGTTTTTTTTTTAGAAAAAAATGCAATACAAATAATGCAAAGAATTAGAAAGAATGCAATACAAATTTAGGGTTGTTGTGATATTATTGTTATTATATATACAGAGAAATGAGAATAGAAACTGGAATAGTAGAGATCTGGCCTTTTTTTCTTACATTTTCTAATTGTTTAGCTTAAATAAGCAAGATAGGCTTGATATTATTCCTGTAGATTTTTTATTTGGTTTGTTTTGTTTTTAGGAGGAAGGGAAAAGGGGAGAGGCAAAGCAGTAAGGAGAAAATAATGCTTGTTAAATGGGATTTAGGGGAACAAGATCCCTATCAGGAGTTAAATAGGAGTTTCAAGGAATTTTCTAATTCCTAATTAAAGAGTTTTCTTGGACCAAAGCTGTCAAATCAGTATCAAATGCAGGAAGTCAAAATAACAGAATCATTCTTAGCCAAGAAGGGGGATAGAAGTTACATAATGTGATGGTCCTTTTATTTATTTGTTTGTTTAGGGGAGTGGGGTGCTACCCTTGGCTAACTATGGGGCCTCCTTGTCTCAGCTGGTAATACTGTCAGCTGCTCCTTTTCCTACAGAAACTTTCTAGTCACAAAACCCTAGCAGATGGGACCCAAGAACACCACAGAGAGCCTTGAGAAAATGAAACTTAGAATACAGTAAAAAAGAACAGCTCAGGGAACAGAGTTGTTCAGCAGAGACAAATTGGTACTCAAAGGAGATATAATGCTCAGTACAGAGACAAAATTCCCTGAAGAACAAAAACTCAACACACAGCAGAAAACTGGTACTTGAAATCAGAAAGGAAATGACAAATAAATAAAATAGTATACATTATTGCTAGTAATTAACAATATAAGAATTTAATAAAGTACTAGCAAAGAAGCTTCCCTTTCAATAACTTTTATTCTAAATTATGAACAAACTATTTCAATAATTTTGAAATTAAATATATCATGATTATATCAGTAAACACAGTAGAAACTTTTGAAAAAGACTATATACATTTAAAGAAAAAAATGTAAACTATTCAAAAAATGTAAGCTATTCAAGAAAATTATGCAAAGAAAATTAACAGGTTAGTAAAAGAAGTATAAAAAAGTACTGAAGAATATAAAATCAGAATTGATCAGATGGTAAAAGAGATAAAAACCCTCACTGAAGAAAGTTACTCTTAGAAATTTAGAATTGTTCAAATCTAATAACTTCATGTGATATCAAGAAACAATACAACAAAATCAAAATAATCAAAAGAAAAAAGAAAATTTGAAATATCTCTTAGAAAAAACAACTGACCTGAAAATGAATCAAGGAGAGATAATTTAAGATTCACTGGACTACCTGAAAGCTATGAACAAAAAAGAGAGCCTAGATAGCTTATTTCATGAAAGTGTAAAAGAAAATTGATTAGATGTCTTAAGATCAGAGATTAAAGTAGAAACTGAAATAGTCCTCCAATCTCCTCCTAAAAGAAATCCCAAAATTAATGCTCCCACATTTTAGAGATCTCAGATCAAGGAAAAAATATTTCAAGCAATCAGAAAAAAAATAATTTAAATATGGCAGAGCCATAATGAGAATCACACAAGATGTAACAATTACAAATCTAAATGAGTAGAAGGTTTAAAAAAATAATATGATATTCTGGAAGGCAAGGGTACTAGGATTACAACCAAGTATAACCTACCTAGCAAAAGTAAGTATAATCCTAGAGGGAAACAATAAATATTTAATGAAATAGAGGACTTTCAAACATTCCTGATGAAAAATAGAACTGAATGGAAAATCAGACATTCGAACGCATCTTAAAATGAATATAAAAAGGCAAACATGAATGATAAATCATAAGGGATTAAATAAGGTTAAAGTTTTTGCATTCCTATATGGGGATAAAATAATCTAACTCCCAGGAACTTTATTATCAACAGGACAATGAGTCTACTTAGATAGAGAAAATGGGTTTGAGTCAATTATGTTGAGATAATCTCAAAAGAAGAATAAGCATAAGAAAAAGTATTATATTAAAAGAAATGGGAAGAGAAAGTATGAATAGGGAAAATTTTCTCACATAAATGAAGCATTCAAAGGAGAGTTTATAGAATGGAAAGAAAAGGGGGAGGAAAGAAAATGAAAAACTAAATAACATAATCCTGAAGAATGAGTGGATTAAGGGACAAATCAGAGAAACAATCAATGGGAGATAATTCGTAATATAAACCAGATTATTATATTATGTTATGTCATATTATGTTAATATGACAAAAAAGGAAAATTACAAACATTGAAAGGGATATGGAAAAAAAGAACCATATAATTTTGCATATATATATAGAATTGAGAAAATGTATAAGAATAAAAGCCATTTCCCAATTGACAAATATTTAAGGGATATATAATCAATTTTCAAAAGAAATGAAAACTATAAATAGTTAATATAAAATGTTTTAAATCACTAGCAATTAGAAACACACAAATTAAAAAAAAAACTCTTAGGTGACACCCTTCAGATTGGCTAATTTGAGAGAAAAGGAAAATTACAAATGCAGGAGGGCTTAGGAAAATAAATACAGTAATGAACTGTGAATGGAATTTTGAACTAATGTAACCATTCTGGAGAAAATTTAGAATTATGCCCTAAAGGCCGTAAAACTGTATATACCTTTTGATCCTTTTGATACAGCAATACCACTATTAGATCTATAGCCCAAAGGAAAAAGAAAACTAAAAAAGTATTTATAGCAGCTCTCTCTCTAGTGGGAAAGAATTGGATACTGAAGGGATTAACATTAGTTGGGGAATAATGGAACAAGTTGGAACATATGATTATGAAGGAATACTATTGTGCCATAAGACATGATAGAGATGATGTCAGAAAAACCTGGGAAGTTTAGTAAAAACCATGAAAAACTTAATAACTCTGATTCTATCCTTTGGGCATGTATGAGTTAGGAATGGCTCTTATTTTTATCAGTTTGGCTCAGTTCCACCTCTATTTGAGAAATGAGACCAGAGTAACTTGCTGCAAAGAATTTTTCCTTCAGTTTCCTGCTTTCCTTTTAATTTTAGCATCACTGATGTGTATGGGCATGCATGTATGTTTGCATGTGTGTATGTGTGTGTGCATGTGCATATGTGTATGTGCATGTGCATACACAAAACTTTTTTTCTTATTTTAGTGTAATTATCCATTCAAATTATCCATTTTATTTCCCAAAATCTTTTCTATCTCTTATTTGGTTATAAACTCTTCCCCTATCCAAAAGTCTGATAGATTAACTTTTCCATGTTCCCCTAATTTGCTTTTGATATTACCCTTTATGTTTATATCATTTTGCCATTTTGATATATCTTACAGTACAGTGTGAGTATTGGTCTATGCCTACTTTATACAAAAGTGCTCTTTTGTTTCCCTCCCCCCCAAAATTTTTTATTTTACTGAAAAGTGAGTTCTTGCCCCCAAAGCTTGGATCTTTGCATTTATTAAACCCTACGTTTTTATGGTCATTTGCTACTATGTATTATATACCACTGATCCATCTCTATTTCTTAGCCAGTCCCAAATTGTTCTGATAATTACAAGAATGATTATTTGCATCTGTGTTAAGTTCCAAATTCCAATTCTTATGATGCATATTTGTATAAATATGGCATTCTACATATACATCAAAGAAACTATACATTTTTATTCCTTGGGGAAGATGGATGGAGAATGTAAATGCTTCTGTGATGGCCAGAATGCAGTCAAGGTAATCTTATTGTTTGTTGTTGTTGTTTTCTGTCATATTTATCCAAGAAAAGCATAAATGTAGACCCAGATGATACTTTTTTGCTTAGAGTTTATTCTTGATCACTATCATATGCATTATTATAGATATCAGAAACATGATGAACTTTGCACACAGCTTCCACAGTTTCATTTTGTTTTGTTTGTGTCAGCCCCCAAAAGAAGTTTGCACATATTATGTATGGGAAAGCATAAGTTATAAATAATTTTCTAACACTGTGTTTTGGTTGGATGATACCTTAAATTTCAAATCAGCAGCAGAGAAAAGCAACCAAAACAATGGATTTAATCCTAGTCTGGTGGTTAACTAAAATCCTTATAGTGGAATTTTGTATTTAAAAGAATTGTCAGCCCTCACCTTCAAAGAGATTCTTGCTAATCACTATCCTATAGCAGTCACAAACCAATAGCCCAGAAGGCACCATGAACAGATGAATTCTTTGGAGACACCCTAAAAATGCAGCTCAATGCCTAATAGAGAGCAAGTATTGTGTTCAGCAGAGAGAGGGGATGTGAAACAGGAAGAAACGCAGTATTATAACCCATATGATACCAAGAGCCCTTAGATATATAGAGGTATATAAAATTACATTAGAACCAAAGTTCCTTTTTTCAGGTACAATATCCCTTGGTTAAATGTCCCCTAGGCTTTCCCTCTAAGCATTGTCCCTGGTTATTTTTGTTTGCTTCATTTGTGATCTCTCCTAGTGTTAGTGCCATAATTTATAGGATTTTATACTCCAGAGTTCTAAGTACCCATCAATTATCAGCCCTATAGTTTTGCTAAACCTAATGACTAAAAGAATTCCTAGCAAAATGATTATAGACTGAGTGGGCTAGGATGGATTAGAAAAGGGCATGGAAAGAAGGGTGGCCGAATCAAGCAAGGCATTTAAAGTGTTTTAATATTTACAAAGTATTGTTTTTCCTAATACTTTCCATGGGATAGATAATGCATCTCTTTTTTTAGTATCCCAGGGAGAGTATGTATGAGTAGACAGGAAGAGAATAGGAGATATGAGACCTAGATGATTCTCTTCACCAAAGTTTTATTTTCCTCTTTGGAAAAACTGGAAACTTGGATTTGATTGTTCCTAAGATTCCTTTCATTTAGGAGAATGTTTCTCTAGTCTGATTTTATGATTCTTTTATATTTGTCTTTTCTTTATTTCACTCTCAAAATGCTATCAGGACAATATTTTTAATATATTATTTCTTCCTTTTTGCTTAGCTTCATTTTGCCAGTGCTGAGGATGCAGTTTTGTTTCCCTGAACTGTAATCATAGTTTATTAAAGTATAATCTCCTAATAAACTACCATTATCCTAAATTTTAGAAAATGGTAAGTTTTCCTTAAAGAATCTTAAATACCAAGGGGGAAAAAATCTCCTTTCCTTTTTTTCCTGTGACTTTCTTTGAAAGAGATTTTTATTTTTTTAAGGATGTTGGGATGGGAGTTGTAATCTCCCCTCCTAAGAAGGCAATTTTAAAGCTGCTCATTGCTAATAGTTCCCAGCATTTGAAAGACATAATCATGATATGACATTATCTCAGTGTTTGATGTCACTCAATGATGTCTTTAAAAATGGCAAATGAATAATGATGTAGAAAAATAATTCAAGGCTCTTTTCACTTCCTTTCTTGGACTGCTTTGCTCCTGGCTTATTCATGGACTAAATGTGAAATAGCTTGTTTTTAATTATTCTGCAGCTTGAATTCAAGCAGTGATAAGTAGTTGTTTAATTTGCTGTCAGGTTCAACTAGCCTCAACTGTGACAGTCTTAATAGCCTTGTCTTGTCTGCCCCTGCTGGAGCAAGGTGGCTGCTGTCCGCAGTAATGACCTTCTGTTGTGACTTTGGGCTGGGGTTGAATAAGTGACACATCAATGTCAAGATCTAATAAACTAGGAATAAGTTTAACACACCTTTCTGAAATGCTATTGTTCAAGTTTGTTTCTCAACAAGATTTCTCACCTTAGAAGTGGTATTTGTTTTTTAACCATCTGGTTGTATTATTCTTTTGAAACATTAATGAAGTAAATAAAATCTTCCAAACCAAAGCCAGTTTGAATTAGTGAAAGCAGAATGCAAAGTGCTGCTGACCAGACCATTGCCAAATTTTAGAAGTTTTGGCTTCCAAGGATGTGGATTTTCTAGTTTTTATAGCAAGCTTTTTTAAAGAATTTCATTTTAAAAAATATTAGCAAAAGAGTCTATACCTTTTTTTCTTTTTTTTATTGCCTGGGCTTCATTTTGCCAACACTAGGAATATTTTCAATAGAATTAAATGCCTTTTCATTTCTCATTTCTCTGAATCCTGAATTTACATGGAGCTATTTTTATTGTGATTCTTGTTAGGATAATTGTGCCTTCTATATTTGTCTAATTTTTCTTGAAGAAAAAAAAATGTATCAAAGGAAAGATCTGAAAGCAAAGGATATTGGCTTTTATAGGTGCTTTCATGTGATATAAGTTAATTAGTTCTAGGAGCTAGGTTTAACTTCTTTTTAAATATAGAAGAAAGCACCTTCATTTGATACCATAAAAGTACTTTTAGGGTGGAAATAAATTGAAGAAATAACCATTTAAACTGGGGGCATGAGGATGGGGATAATGACCAGGCAACAAGAAGAAATTAATTCGTAGCAAGAAATAAGGATGAAATGAAAGGAAGATCATACCCCACACACCCACTCTCCTACCCCCTCCCACATTCTCATAAACACATCCTGTAAGAAAATGAAAATCTTTATTCAATTCTTTTACTCCCTTTAATTTAGCTGAATTGGAAGAACAGAAAAAAAAATAGACCTGGTTATAGGATTCTAAGAAATATTGGAAAATCACTTTATTGAGCTTAAAGAGTAGGAGTGGTTGCATTAACACAACACTATGATTACTCAGTAATTTAAGCCTAAAAACCCTGTAGGATTTGATTTGAATTATCTAGCTAATTGATTTTTTTAAAAATAGAAAGTTTCTAGGAATATATAACTATGCATTCAGATTATGTCTTGAAGCAGGGAGAGCAATGGAGATATTAGTCTATTCTTTTAAGACAATATAGAAATGACATATTAATGGAAAATGATGTTTTATTAGTTTAGCATAATTAAAATATCTTCCTGTGCTGCCTAAAAAATGTTGTCATTTTTTAAAATATAAGTTTCTTGAGGGCAAGGATGGTCTCACATTAGTATTGCTAATATCTCATATATCTCATATCATTTGAAGGTATATAATAAATGCTTGTTGATTAATTCATTTATTAGAAAACTAGTAAGGTAACATACTTTTAAAACTATATTTACTTGAGTATGTGAATGAACATAGCTTTTATAATGCAAAACCATTATGATTAGTTGCAGGAAGGTACCAAAATGAGGAATCACATTCTGCAATTCCACTGATATGAAAAACTCTCATTAGGGAAAAGCCTTCTATCTATATATATTTTTGACAACTCATCTGTAATTATAGTCTTAGAACCTTGAGGGATATATGATGAATAGAAAATTACTATTCTATATTAATTTTCAGATTAAAGTAGTAAGATCTTTCATTATTAACAGACCTGAACCTTCTAAGATCTTTCAATATTAACAGACCTGAACCTTCTAAGATCTTTCAATATTAACAGACCTGACCCTTCCATTTGACCGTTCCATGGACTCTGTATAATCTTGGCAACAGAAACCAGGGACTCGCCATTCCTGGGACAGTTTATGATCAAAGGTAGATGGCTCCTCCTTTGAACATAAACCTTTGGTAGAAACAAGCCAAACTCAGGATCCTGGAACAGGTCAAAGTAACTAACTTTAGTCACGTAGACTGCGTATGTTGTGGATACGTACCATAACTCTGTAACAGCCTTTGGCTGAGAGCCTCTTTTGTATGAAACATATATAAAGCTCATACTTTAAACTTACTGCTGAGCCTCACTTGTGGAAGGACGCTTCGCGCAAGAACACCTCCCAATTCAAGTAGATTGAGCTGAAACGGGGCTCCCAGCCATTTGATGCCAGAGGTTCCATTGAATTGGTGATGTATTCCTTATTATTAGTGGTTTAATTTTAGTCATTATTGTCTTGTCTTGCTGCCTGTATAAATCTAAACTGTCAATACCGTGCCTTTTATGATTAAACTTTTACTTTTGTTTCCATTTGAGTTTGAGAGCGTCATTTATAGGAGCGAATCCGAACCCATTCAAATATCACAAAACATATGATCATACAAAAAGCCATATGTTTTAGAGGTAGGAACTAAACTTAGATTTGACTAGATTCAATTTTTTTTAGTCACTTCACTTAAAAATCACCTGTGGAGGAGATAGCATGATAATAATATGACAAAATAAATTCTCTTAACTGATAATAAAACATGAAAAGCTTGGAATCTTATTCCCTATTGCTATGCTGGATTATTCCCAAATATTTTCTCAAATAATGTCCCCATTTTTGTATTTTCTATGGCAGAATGAGATTTAATTTGACAAATAATAAGAACATTAGCTAATCATTTCTGAAATATAATTACATAAATAAGTCAAAAAATTTCATAGGAAAAATAATTTATTTAGACTTAATGTGACGTTTTCATTTTGAAGTAAATGAGTGGTTAGTTGGTTAGCTACTGTCCTTCATGTTTAAAGAGAACCAAAGTGACATCTCTACCTTGGAGTCAAGGTAGAATGGTATCTGACTATGGCTGATCAGATCAATAATCTCAGAAGACTCTACCATGGGTTGGGAACACACACAGACCTTAGGAACCTTTAGAGTGCAAATGTCACTAAATATGCACATCTCATGGTTCCTTTGAGGTATTGCAACCCTCTTTGCTTATATAGTATGAGCACCCCATGCTGATTGTGCAGGTGTCTCCCATTCTCACAATTGATTTCAAAGTTCTCCAGAAAAAACTGTGAGAGTGTCTTTGTATTGCTTCTTTTGACCTCCATGTGAACATTTGCTTTGTGTGATTTCTCCATAAAATAGTTTTTTTAAGCAAACATCTGTTTTTCTTTCAAACAACATGTCTAGCCAATCAGAGTTGCACTCTGCAGTAGAATTAGAATATTGAGCAGTTCAGCCTTGGACCTTTCTGAAGCCACACTTTCTCAGGCAGCTGATCATGTTCCAGGTAAAGGATCAGACTAGTAAGGAGAACTCGGGCAAAAATCTTGGCAGCAATGATTGAGAGTTCTCCCTGTGATTGTCACAGGACAACCTATTTCTTTTTCCTTTATAGAGATGGATAATGGAGGTAATCCTTGAACTTCTGGGGATAAAACTTTCTTTTACTATATAAATTGAAAGATGTCAATTTTTCATCACCAATGGACCTCCTGCATTGTAAATCTCTGCTAGACTAGAATCACCACCAGGTGCTTTACCACATGAGAAGATCCTAACAACATTTAAAACCTCTTCTTCAATTAGAAGTTTGGCTAAAAAGGGATTGGCTTTGACCTGAGGCAAATGGTTAATGACTGTAGCATTGGTTGATGACAGCATGTTGAAAACATTATGGAAGTGTTCACTAATAATATGGCTTGATCAGTACCAAGTAATTGAGAATCACCATAGGTTTGACCCATAAATGGCCTTCAGAGCATCATAAAAGTGCTTTGGGTTGTTACTGTCAGCATAAACCTGAATTTCATCTCTTTTCTTATTGAGCCAAGAATCCTGTATCTTTCTAAGTTTCTCTTGTACTTTACTTCTGATGGAGTTAAATGTTGACCTCTTAAAGATGAATGAATTATCCTGCTGGTAAACCCTATGGAGTCCTATTTTTTTCACTTAGCAAATTCTGGATTTCCCATCATTTTCATCATTTTGTACAGACCTCTGTTCTATTCTTTGCATTTCTCCTGGAGCTGTCAGTCATTTCTTGGCTCTTTCTGACTCTTCTCCTTACAATGGCATATTTTATTAAATGCCTAGGATTGCTGCAAGAAAACACCCATGAAGTTTTATTGTCTTTAGGTAAATGGAAGACAAAGACGATAATGATAAAGTCATGAGACACACACGTCTTCAGTAGTTATTGCTATTTTCTACTTCATTCCTCCCAAGGAATCCTTCCCATGTCTGGTAGACTGAGACTACTCTAACATTAAAGTCACCCAGAATTATAAGCTTTTCTTCTTTTGGTATATTGATGATAAGGGTCTTTGGATCTTCATCAGGATTCGTCATTGTGGGAGCATACACATTGATGCTAATGATATGGCACTTTCCTGCACATGGAAATCACAATGTCATTAACCTGCCACTCCTTTTGGGAGGCATACAAGCTGTTGACAAGATTAGTTTTTATTTCAAAAGCTATGCCAGCTTCAAAGTGCCACCAATCACTGTGGCTACTTCAGAAAAATGAGTATACAGCTCTGATTTCAGTAAACTAATTTCATTTTCCAGGCTTATTTCACTGGAGGCTGCTCTTTGGATGCAATATCTGCTGAGTTCTCTTGCAACAATGCTGTTCAACTTTTAGGTCTATTGTATTTCATGGTATCCATAATGTGGGCACATTCCATGTATCAATGATGAGTGAAATTATCTTCACAAAAGTTTTTGTACAATTTTTTGTTTTTACTATAGAGTGGGATTCCCACTTATAATTTTTGAAGGACTTTTTCTAGTCATTTCTTCAAGTCAAAAGGTAAGAGATTGATCCTTCAAAAAGGCACCCAGGGGGCTGCCAAATTACACTGTTGCTTCAATTCAGTGAGAAGATTACCCTAAGGCCCGGGCTACTTGTATGCAAAATTGTGACTATACTTATCAGTATGTCCATACCTTCTACTTTGTTAGTTGTCTGTCACCACAAAACTCTGAGATAGATTGTTAAAATGGTAAAATGGTATGAGTGATGTCATTTCTCTGTTGTATAAATTGAATTTAAGTGAGGCAGAGGTGTGTGAAGTAACTGACCTCATTTTCTCCTTCAGTCACCAAAGTCCAGTGGCAAGACAAGAGTCAAAAAGACTGGCGAAGGCCTAGGATGCTGTGAATGACCTTGGTGTCTTCAATATCTAACCAAGATCTAAGTGCTCCATTGTACTTCTTCAGTTACCTTCAAGGCTGTTGGAATAAATTCTTTTCATTGACCCATTTTGTTGGGGGAAGTGTTCACATGCTTGAAGTAAACATCCCCCAACTCACAGAAGGGTTTGAGATCCCTTGCTCACCCTTTATTTGTCTGCCAAAACAGTTTACTAGGGTGGCTGCTGCCCATGTTACAACTTCTTGGAGCAATAATTTGAGAGTCGGGAGATTCAGATGGACACCAAATATAGAAAATAACCATGAAAAAGGCTCAGTAGACTCTTATCTGGAGGATTAATCTTCCCTGAACTATCATAACCTATGCTATGTGTGAAAGAAGTCTAACTTCTTATAGTAAATTACTTTGACTAGAATTTGCCAAGCCCTAAATCTTTGAGATTTGGGGATGCAATTTAGCTCAGGTTCTGTTAACATAATTTATTATTGTTTTTCTCATATGCAAACTATTTTGAATGAAATTCATTTTAATTTCTGATTCTTAAGGCTTATTTTTTCCCCAATTCTTTTTCCCTCTCCATACAACAAAGTTATTAGACCTGCCATTATTTTGTTTACACTGGAGTTATTTTTCTTGTGCTCTTTTGTTAAAAAAAAAAATTGCATTCCCATCATTTCTTCATTTTTCCTTGAATAAAAAAAATAATTACATCAAAAATAAACTCAGAATATTTTTGTTAGGAACAAAAAATACTTGTAACATTAGCCATAATGGTCTACCGATTTACATAATTAAAATATACACTAATTGATCATAAATAGTTAGAAGTATTCATCAAAAATCTATTATGTAAATAGGAGTCTAGTGCTATTTTACATTGTGACTTTTCTAGTTTAGAATTTTTTTAAACTAATATTTAGGTAACAAACTCTCTAGACCTTGCCTTTTCCTTGCCTCTATTTGTTAGATTTGCTAATAATGAGGGAGTAATAAACACATTTTTTACTTGTCTTTTAAGAGTTTTTGTTGTTGTTGTTGTTGTTGTTTTAAGTCACCCCCTTAAGAAAATCACCTATGGAGAAAACAGCATCATAATAATATAAGAAAATGGCTTCTCTTATCTGAGAACAAAATATGAAAGTAAATAAAAGTAGTTAAATTAAATCGTTTGATGCTATGGATGATACTAGTGAGAAGTTATTTAGATGACTTGATTTATGGAGTAAGCTTTCTATTATTCTCTTAAAGATTATTCTCCAAGAGAATATACCTCTTTCTCTATTAGTTTAGCTTTTAGTTGCCCAAGCATTTCTATCAGCTTATCTTTGTACCTGCACCACAGAAAGATCTAGAAGTCAGGAAGATAGAGACACAAAAAGACAGATAGAGCCAATGAGATCTCAGTGATTTCTGAACGCCCTCATTCCCTCCCCCAGCTTTTAAAACAAAAAATAAATATACATTTTATTTCTTTATATATAAATATAACAAGGTAAAGGAAATATGTTCTAGTAATCCTTTCTAAAACATTTAAGAATACTAGACATTAGGGTCATTCTGCTAATTTCTGGGCAAAATTTCAGGAAATTAAATTCTTTTAACTGGATCTACCCAGATTTTCAGATCTGATAAAAAACATAATCATGTATATAAATTATCTTTGTAAAAATTTATTATAAGTTTTTCTAGCCTTGAACTTTAAAGGTTAAGTGGCGTAAGCATTATTATCCCTTTTTTAAGGAAACTGAAAATCAGAGATTAAACAACCAAAGAAGATTGCACCACCCATAAATAGTGGATTAAGATTGGAATCACTCTCCAGTGACTTTTTTTTTAAATCATAGCATGTTGCTTTTGCTCTAATGTGTAACAATTGTTGATCAAGAAAAGAGTAGCACATGCAACTCTGGAGCAATTATTGTCCCTATTCCCATACAGACTTGCAGACTAGATCCCTAAAGTACAGATAACTAACTATCCCATCAGGAAAAAAAAAAAAAATGTATCCTTGTGTATTTTTGAGATTGTTTGTGTAATGTTCTAGCTCACAAGCCCCAACTAATGTGATCCTTACCCAGATTATCAATTGCTATCCATTAATCAACTTGACTTAATTAGCTTCAAGAAAGAAATATTTACTAGGGGTGGGAGGAGGTTAATGTACGCTTGTTCACCTCAGCCATCTCCCAAGTGTTTCCTTGAATCCAAATGGCAGCCCTAAGTGAAACAAAACTGGCAAATGAAGGCCAATTTACTAAAGCTAGAGTTGGATACACATTTTCCTGCAGTGACTGTGGTGCAGGGATTATTATGAAGCTGGTATAGGATTTTCAATCAAAACTAATATAATCAACAAACTTGTATGTCTCCCATAAAGGAGTGAATGACGAACCCTGATGAGGACAAAGAAAAAATTTTATGAAGACTTAGAGTTTTCTATCATCAATGTGCCAAAAGAGGACAGCCTTATAATTCTGTGTAACTTTAGTGCTAGAGTAAGCTCAGACTACCAGATACGGCATGGAGTCCTTGGGAGGAATAAAATTGATAACAACAGTCACTTTCTAGTGAAGACGTGTGCAAGTCATGACCTTCTCATTACCAACACCAACGTTGTCTTCTGTTTCCCTAAAGACAATAAAACTTTATGAATATAATCTCACAGCAAACCTTGATAGACTCTGTAATTATAAGGAGAAGAGGCAGAAAGGGCCAAGAAATGGTTGATATTGTGTAGAATGAATATTGTGGTTTCTCAGAGACTATTGGCTAAAGTATGTGAAGCCTTGGGCCTCAGTCTCAAGGCCTAAGCTTCAATTTTCTATAAGTCATCTAACTTTAGAAGAATGAAACTTTTTCTTGCATTACCTCATTTTTAGTCAACCCATAATCACTCCACCTACAATATAGGGGAAAGTAATTGCAAGAGCCAATCAAGACAAAAGCTTTGCATAAGGAGGTTTGGGGGTAAGAGTTGGGCAGTGCTTGTCTATTTAACCTATGTTTCTCAGCTCCTAGTGGACACCCCTCCACTGTCCAGGAGGGGGAACTGCCTGCTTCTTGCGAGAGTCTAATAAACCTTTTACCTTCACTTTGAGAAGTCTCCAGGTAGTCAATTTGGTTAGGGTCTCTGAACCCCACACAATATGGTTTTTACTTCCTGACAACTCCAGGAGAAATGCAAATTGTATGTTTTGTATAAATATTGTACATAATGTTTATAGATCTGATCACAGCTTTTGATGCTACCAGTAATGAGGGCTTCTGGAAAATTATGTCAAAATTTAATTCCCTGGAAAAGTTCATTAATATTTGTACATCAATTTCATAACAACATGCCTGCCTAGGCTTTGGTTAATGGAGCATGCTTACATACTTTCCCAGTCTGAATGGAGTAAGAGAAAGTTGTGTGCTTGCTCCCATGCTTTGTAGGATGATGTTTTCTGCCATGTTGTTAAGTCTTAAATGAGAATGAACGTGGAATCAAGGTCAGCTATCATACTGATGCTAAATTCTTCAACTTAAAACGGGTTACAATGCTTGATCCTTTTTTTGGAGATGATTGTGCACTCCATGCAGTCTTTGAAGATTAGATGGAACAAAGTATGGATTGATTCTCTACTCTTTGTGCTAATTTTAACCTAACAATTAACACGAAGAAAACATAGGGCTCCATTATCCAGCACCACACTACTTGTATGTGGAACTATTGGTTTCAGCAAATGGAAAAGTTTTGAATGCTGTGGATAAGTTCATTTACTTTGGTGGTGTGCTTTCCAGATATGTAGATAAATAGACAGTAGATAGATAGATAGATAGATAGAAGGAAATGCTGTTTTATGGATAGATAGATGATAGATAATGAGGTTTATACACCTCATCATGCAGCTAGCTAAGTGTTTGGGAGACTCTGAAGCAAAGTGTGGGAAAGAAGAGGCAACAACCAACACCAAACAGGTCTATGGAACTGTTGTGCTGACCTCATTGCTGTATGCTTATGAAAGCTGGACAATATATCATCGCTGTGCCAGGAAACTCAATCACTTCCATTTGAATTGCCTTACAAACATTCTGAAGATCACCTAGTTGCATAAAATACACTTGAGTTCTTTCTCAAATTAAACTGCCAAGAATCCAAATCTCTATGGGGCTGGCCATGTTGTTTAAATGCTAAACATATGCTGGCCCAAAGATATTTTATGGAGAACTCAAATAGTGCAAGTATTCACAAGATGGTCATTAAAAGTGGTATAAGGACAATCTCAAAGTTTCTCTTAAGAACTTTGAAATTGATTGTGCAATATGAGAGACACTGACACAAAACTGTCCAGCATGGTATGCTTTCATCAGAGAAGGTTCTGTTAGCAAACCATAATTGAAGTAGTTTGTATTAATCTCATTAGCCACAGTTAGCCTCTGTAGCCACTGTAATTTTACTCTAATATCATCTCATTCTGATCTTATTCTAGAACAAAGGATAATAACCAACCAACAGCCACTCAACAAGAATACTTGAGTTCATCTTTAATATGTAGGAGAAACACTAAAATTTATAACTGGCAATGTAGGATCCTGATTGGTGAAAGTCATAACAAGGATTCAGGTGTGGAAATTAAGGTGGAAATCATATCAAAGGGGGTAAAAACAATAACAGTGGGGAGGGATGGTGGTGAAAGTCATTACAAAAATACACTATCCAGCAAATAACCTTTTATGTGGGAACTTACTCAAATCAACCATCCTTCCGGGTTTGAAGTTCTAACCATTTGTACTGGCCTTCATCCAGATTCTGTCACCAGGCCCAGTTCCTAAGCAGTAAATCAAAACATTAACAAAACCACACTAATGTTTGCTTTATAGCTCTTCCTCCCTTTGTTTTATTTCTATTATCATCATAGAGGGATCTACTGAATATTCTGACTACCACCCCAGATTGGATGGAGCATATATCTACAATTTGGGGGTATCCTCAAACTCATACAGTATTCCTCAGGTGTCCAACACATGGACCATATATACCACCCCTCCTGGAGGTCTCAGGTCAGTCCAGAATTCCCCCTGGTTTTGCCCCAGCTACCTGCATTCCTTCAGTATTCTGCTGACTACATCAATTCCTGAACTAAGAGAAGTCTGAGTTACTGTCTCTATTCTCAACCAAGATGCAAGCAAATTATACCAAAAAAAGAGGTAGGGAGCTCCATTATGATTATATAAGTGGAGTAACAATCATAAAGTTTACTTACATAGGGGTTATCTGGGGTTGGTTTCCAGACAATTCATGGAATACCCTCAAAATTACAGATATATGCTCCATAAAATTGAGCAAGGAAAGAAAGAGGGTGGTAGCTGGTATGGGATGACCATTGTTTATAGTATTAAGAGAAGCCAATAATAGGCGTCTTAGAAAATGAACAGAAAGTTATCTGAGGATATGTAGCTAGAATGGGATATGTGAAAAACTACAACTATAGTAGCTATAGATTTAGCAGACAGGGTAGAAAATCTGGCTTGCCAGCTGGCCGGGCTAAAGAGATATAAGCATATCTCTTTAAGCATATAGATAGGAGGGCAATAAAATATGTGATTGTGAAGGAAGAATGTTTTCCCAAAACCTGGGTTCACAAGGAGAGAAGGATAGTGCATAATAGATGGTATAGAGGAAAGAAGAATCTCTTTCTCTTTTTCTCCTTGTATCCCTCCCAGCCTGTAGTAAAGGTGGGTGGATAGGAGAAAGAGAAAAAGAAAATATACTCAGTGCAGTGAAGATAATTTGAGACATGATAATTAATGCAAGTAGAAGAACATAGAAGTATCAAAATAGAATAAGAAAAAAAAAACACAAAACAAGATAAGGCAATTGGGGTTAAGTGACTTGCCCAGGGTCACTCAGCTAGGGAATGTTAAGTGTCTGAGTCATATTTGAACTCAGGTCCTTCTGACTTCAGGAATGGTGCTCTATCCACTGTGCCACCTAACTGCACCAAGATGTGCAGTTTTGAAGAGGCTTTAATCAAAATCCACTGGAAAAATTCTTACATAGAAAGTTTAGCCATGTGGGAATTAGAAGAGCATGGGAAGAAAAAAAGTCATTATCTGTTTGCACTGACAGTATGAATAGAGGATTTAAAAATTTGGAAACTTTTGGGGGGAGGAGGAGAAAGGAGTTTACTGTTACTTAAAACTCCAGCAATTTTGTATTATACAGCATACTGTATTGGCATGAGTTTATATGTATATATATATATGTATGTATATATATGTAAGATGGAGGGAAATATAGAGCTGTCAATTATAACTATGAATGTGAATGGAATGAACTCTCCCATAAAACATAAGTGAATAGCAGAATTCTACAATATGTTGTTTACAAGAAACACATTTGACACAGATAGACATATACAGAATAAAAGTAAAAGGCTGGAACAGAATTTATTATGCTTCAAATGAAGTTTAAAAAAAAGCAGGGGTAGCAGTTCTAATCTCAGATAAAGAAAAAGTAAAAATAGATCTTATTACAAGAGATAGAGCAGGAAAGTACATCTTGATAAAGAGTATAGTAAACAACGAAGTAGCAATGATACCAAATATAACCTTAAGCTATAATTAGTGGAACTTGCTATTTGAGATAAAAATCTCTTGGGACCTTAACAATCTTTTTGATTATCTTTTTGAATTCAAGTGTAATTATCTGATGGGTAATTAAGTCAGTAATCCACCCTTCAAAAGAAATGTCACAAGTTACTCAGAAGAATGTGATTCTGAACTGTTATAGGTAGTGGTCTGTATCCAGGAAAAAGTTGAGAAGACAAGTTAGTTATATTTTCAAGAGGGATCCTTCTGACTCTGTTTGCTCATTGTGTTCTTTTCAACAGGAATGCTTCCTCTCCAGATTATTCCTGAGTCTATGAGCTAGAATTGTTATTGTATAATTAGTTGTCAACTGTGACCCTTATCTGAAGTCAAACAGAGCTTTATCCTGACACATTTGTGCTCTTAGGCTTAAGTATGAAGGACTAGTTTCATGCTGTTATAATCGTCCCTGTGTTATTTTTTTTTTTTCTTATAGAAAATTTCTAACAAGTGGCTAATAGAAGACATGGGTACAATAAAAATATGTAAGATGTTACTGTTTTCATTCTTTAAAAATTTGTGAAACATAGGCATAAATCTATTAATTTGTGAGTCTAAATATAAAAACATCTTCAGGGTGGTTTGAAGAAGAGATTTTAGTGCAGTTTTCTTAGAAGGATTTAACTCATGGAATATTTTGTGTTATATCAATGGAAAAGTCAATTTTATTCAAGCTTAGCGTGGAAATAATATCTATTTACATTGTGTGTTCTGTGGTACAAACATGTAAGCTTATGAACAACTTATTTGATAAGTACTGTTTTGGAATTAATTACTTAAGTACCCTCACCAGTCTTTTGTTATAATTGGAGTAGTCAGGCTCTTATAAGTAAATTCATTTGTGTTACCCTTGCACCTAAGGATGGAAAGTCTCTATCTGCAAGAGTATTGTCAATTATGCTTTCATGTAGAGTAATGAATCTTCAATAGCATCTGATCCTTCCAAAGGAATTGGGATTAGAGTAGAAAAATCAAGATCAGACAATCCTGTTTGTAAAATGTTACTGATTCTAATAGGGCATATCTTAAATTCCCTGAAATTCAGGTGAACTCTGGGTTCCTAATTTAGTGTTCCTTCTTTTATCTTTGTTAATGATTAGATGAGAACTGTGAGTTCTAATTAGAACTGTTAGTTTGCACAATATAAACTAGCTATTGGAGAAGTAAATTTTGATATTATTTTGTAAGGTTTTTTTTTTGCAGGAACATCTGAGGATCCTCTACAAGTAACTTGGACACAGAAAAGCAATTCTACAAAAGAACTGCCCTGAGAAAAAGACATTTTCCAAATTTCCCCAAGAAAAATTATCCCAGAGATCAGAAAGCTACATCCCAATATGAAATTTGCTAATTAAATAGACACTGGGAATGGGTCAGTGGTCACTATTGTACTACCAAATGCCATTGATTCTTGAAGCAAATTGTAACAATTGTGGTAATTACTTATGGATCATCTTGTTTTCCTATCTGTACTTGTATTTTTTTTTGCTATTTGTGCCTACAAATTTGACTATACCCCAAAAGGCTGGTATATAACTTCCCCAGGGACCTTGTGGAACATACTCAAAAAGAATGTACAAATGACTTTCAGGGGTGGTATGTGGGGTCTCAATTGGTGAAAGCCATAAGAAGGACTTCAGGGATAGAATGTGGGGTCCCTATTGGGTTTAAAAATCATACCATATGATGTAAACGCCATAATGGGAAAGAAGAGAAGGGTGAAAGCCATTAAAAGGAAACATTGTCCAGTAAATAATCTTTCTCTGTGGCAGAATTTATTCAAATTAACTAGTGCATGATCTTGAATGTCTGAACATCTAACCACCTGCACTGGGTGCACCTTGGTTCTGGAACCAGTTCCAGTTGCTAAGCAATAAATCAAAACATTAGCAAAACTGCACCAATATATGCATGATACTCTATAGCTCCTCCTCCCTTTGATTTTCATAACTACCATGAGACTTTTTGAGGATCTCTGTGCAGTTTCCACTAACTAGTCTCACTGTCACCACTAGACAATCCCTATGTAAAATAACCCATTATGATTATGTGATGGGTTCATCAAACACTAGAAAAGAGCAGTTCAGCAAATCCATAGAAATCAGGGGAGTTACTCAGCTATGAGATTAGTAAAGATGATGTAACTCCCAGGGATGGCAGAGATATAATACCCACAAAGATTTGATGCTGAACAGATTACAATATTAGAGGATTTGATTAACTCTGCAATACTGGTGTTATCAGTTGCCTGGATGTATATATTGTCTAGCTAAATGTATTTCGTTTAGGTATGTTCTATTGGTCATTCATGTACTCTTTGCATTTTTATTCCCTGTGTTGGTGGTATGGGGTAATAAAATGTTCTTCCCTGAATATGAGTATCTCTTGTATATCAATTTGGCATTTTGTTTGATTATGGAATTTATTTTGAACTACTGTATTCTTTCTAATTGTTTTAGTGAAAGTAGACATATTGGTGATGGCTTGTGTATGCTAATATTAATATATTTTAAACGTCTAGAACTTTCTGGGGACAAAAATGTAAAACTGAAATGTAAGGTGAAATGACTGTATTCATTTCATGATTCTGCTCAAAAGTCATTAATGTCTACCTATTGACTGCCAAATGAAGTTCTCCCTTATTTTCCTGGAACTCTGAGACCCTCAAGAATTTGATACTACTCTATATTTTCGGACTTTTCTTAGCATACTCTTTCTCATGCACTTTTTGCTTCAGATAAACCATTCTAGTTGCCACTTCCCTTAAAATTCCCACATCTTCTACCCTTTGTGGCGTTGCTCATTCTGTTTCCCATTTCTGGCATGGCCCTCTCCTTATCTTTACCTATTGAATTTTTACCTTTCCTTTAGAGTCTGTCTCTCTCTAGACCCCAATATCTATATCATTTAGGTTTACAATCTGCAGTAGCATTTCTTTTCTTTTAAACATTTTATTTGGATTCAGACCTAATAATTGCTAGCACTCTCTCAATACCAAACCAGCAAAGATATGATTTTGGTACAAATGAATCACTCAAAAATCTTTGAACGGTGAACAGTTAAAGATTATTTATTTTGCCTAAACATAAGAAGCATATGAAATAAGGATACACTCTGGACTTGAACACGGCATTCCCTCCTCCCCATATGGGAACATTTAATCACCAGGGCAAGATATGATGAGGAATAAGGTAATTACCTTATGTAGTCTTTAGGAAATCCATCAAGTGAGAGGGGCTCAGACTTCAGGTCCAACCTTGTCTTTTTTTTTTTTTCTTTTTAGGAAAAAGTCTAATCCCAGCTGAAGAAGAAGGGACCAGGAGCTATCCATGTTGTAAGTAGGGGAAAAGAAGCTGAATCAAGGGAAATGGAATCAATCCGGTCTTGGGACTGGTTTGTCCTTCAAAGGGTTGACCTAACTTGCATTGCTGGGACATTTGGTAGTTTATAGTTCTATTACAACATGTGGCTGAAACAGCCACTTTTCTGCTAACTTGAGTTTACATATTCTGTTGTCTGATAGTTCTTGATTGAACCTCAAGTGAATATGAAAAGTAAAATTATGGGTTTCTCTCCTTGAATTTATTCTAACAATATGGTGTATTCTGGTAAAGGTTCTATACTTGTCTACACTGTATCTTAGGTTGGAAAGAGACACAGATAGCATGAAATCCTTCATCATTTCTGCATTTGTTCCCCATTTCCACTCATTTGTATTCTCTTAGCTCTTACATTTTGAAAATGAAATAAAGAAAAAATTTATGTCCCTAAATAGCCTGCATTTAAAATATTATTCCCTTGCCATTCTTTTAAATAACAATTAATGTTATTTATGGAGGCAGTACTCTAATAAAAACACCCAGTTTTAATTTTTCATAGAATTGTTTAAAAGAGTGATACTAGAAGGGATCTCAGTGGCTATCTTGTCCATTTTGAAGCTAAATGAGAATATTCTTTCCAACATATCTAACAAGGGACTATCTATCCCTGGCTTGACAACTTTATATGTGTGTGTGTGTGTGTGTGTGTGTGTGTATACACATACATATATATATGTGTGTGTGTGTGTGTGTGTGTGTACATATATATTTATATATATCTTGAGCTTGAAATGAACCCAGGAGCCATTGAGTAAACTTCCTTTATTTTATAGAAGAAACCAAAGCTAAGAGGGAAAGATTCACCAGATAGTATGTTTAAGAGATATAACTGGAATACATATGAGCACTAATTCCTCTGAAATTGTTAGAAACAACAAATTACAAAAAATCTAAATCTTCCTCTGCAATTTTTACACATTGCTCCTAGGTCTGACCTCTGAAACAAGTCTAATTTCTTTCTTATCAGCCAATCTATCAATACCACAGCTAATTATCCTAGCAATAGGATATTTTCAGATTTCATAAACTTTCCAATTTACCTACATTCAAAGCATTGACAAAAATGGGCTAATCACAGATTTAGATTACTGGGGCACTCCATTAGTGACAAACTTGCTCCCAAGTTATAACAAAACATCATTGACCTTCTGTAGACCTGGCCATTCACCAGTTATAAATTCACTCAACCATACTGCCATCTTATTCCCATCTTTACAGTTTGTTTGTTTGTTTGTTTGTTTTTTCCCCTTCAGAAGAATATCACCGGGCAGCTAGATGGCGCAGTGGATAGAGTTCAAATATGATCTCAGACACATAACACTTCCCAGCTATGTGACTGGGGGCAAGTCACTTAACCCCAATTGCCTCAGGAAAAAAAAATCACCAAGGGCTTGATAAAATAACTTACAAAAAATAAACAAGAAACTTATTTTGGGATAGAGGACTGAGTAGTGACTGTCCCTAATACCTTAAAGCAATAAGAAATACACCAAACATGGTAATTAAAATTACAACAGGAATAAGAGAACATAGAGGAAATATCACCACATAAAGGAAAGCCTACTGTAATATAAATGTAAATCAAAGTAATAGGGCCCACTATACCAAAGCACAATGTCCAACATTCTGTCTTAAGCTAAAGGAGCCGTTTCAAAAATTAGTCACTAGCTTCTCCCACTCATCCCCCACTTCCATCTGCCAGCAAGCATTTTAAAAAATAAATAAATAAAAGCAAAGCCCAATGCACAAATCATGTTAAAGGAGAGTTTATTAAATGATATGCTAAGGCCATTAAGTTTTCATATGGCTAGGAAGAGCATGGAAAATAATATATCATTTCCTCTTCTGGTACTTCTAAGTAAGGTTGTAATCTCGTAAACTGTGGAGCTCTTATTTTCATTCCAACTACCGACATACCACTACAACTACCAGTATCCATGTAAGGGTTTCAAGATAACTTTGGCAACATTTCAATTTGTGATTGTGAATATTTTTATTTATTTAATGACTAGAAAATTCTCATTTTTGATATGGTCTTGAAATATTTATGCAAGTAGATTTTTTTGTGGGAGCACCACAGGGGTCTATTGATTGGACTTCAGTTGGCTGAGTTGTGGGCAGTATTTCTGGATCTCTAATTGGTTTTTCAGGTGACTTCATTTTGGCTTGTATTCAGTAACCTCAAGAAATTTAGACATAGGCAGCAGTTATTTGGATCCAATGTTTGTCCAGTGAGGCTTCTTATAACTCTCCTAAGGATTAAGTTGAAGAAGCTACTGTTATTTCAGTGGGATAAGATGTAAAAAAGAGATTGAAGAGTACTTAGGTTTTTAATAGCAAAATCTAAATAAGATTACAATACAATATTGACAGTATCATGCTTATTACTGGATACTTTACTATTCCTTTTTCAGAGCAGGCTCAATCTAATGAAAATAAAAACAAAATACAGAAAATAATGGAAATACTTTTGGGGAAAAATAAATTTGGAAGACTTCATATGGCACTTCATGAATAAGAATAAACTGGGGGGAGGGTTGTAGCATCAAATCTACCTCTGTGGCAGAGCATAGAGAAATTATGAATAAGTATTTAAGGACATAAAATATTGAACACATCACTCTCCAATACTTCAGAGAATAAATGATCTATCTCATCAATTTACCTATTACCTTTAAATAGCTATCTCCAGAGGGGATCACAGACTTAGAGAATTTAAAGAGATCTTCAAGGCTGTGGAATGTAATCCCCTTATATTAGGAAAATGAGATAAGGCAACTTGTCTCAGCTCCTGCAACTGGTGTCTGGAGCAGGATTTGCACATAGATTTTCCTGATTTGAAATCCAGCAATTTACCTAGTGAGCTACTTAGATCCAAGAACCAACCCCTATGTAGTCACATCATCTTCCTTGGAGTATTAGAAGTTGCTTTTTTCTTAGTGGTTCCCACTCTTACCCCTATAGAAAGAATATCTTATCTGTTATTTGACCTCACATGTTAACTGACCTTTCTTCTCTTTCTCCTCTTGTTCCTATTCTTTTACTGCCCAATGTAATGGAATAACTGTCACTTCAGATACTCCTTATTTTCTTATAAAAAGTTTTTATTCTTATAACAACAACAAGAAAAGCTTATAGGAACATTTTATCCTACCTCAAATCAAAGAATGGAGTATCATCCCTTAAACCTCTTTGTCTTTCCTTCCAGAAAAGAAGCCAGCCAACAGGCCATATGGATAACAATTCCTTGATGATGGAAGAAAAAAAAAAAAAAACATTACACACTGTATGAAGGAAATTCCAAAATTTGCCCCACCTTCTTGTTTTTATTAGATGTGAGCACCTGAATCTTTTGTCATTCCTGTTAGAAATTGCAGACGTGAACAAGAAAGTAAATTAAAGGATTAACTGAGACTTGCCATTAGCTAAGGTGAATTAGGCTGCTAAATGGCACAATCGATAAAGCACTGTGCCTAGAATTATAAAGAACTGAGTTCAAATCTGGCCTCAGATATTAACACTAGCTATGTGTTCCCAAGCAAGTCACTTATATTTTGTCCTATTTTCCACTTCTAAAAAAAATGAAGATAATAAAACCCTCTTACCAGGGTTGTTCTGAGGAACAACTGAAATAATAATTGATTATAAAGAGCTTAGCACAATCTCTGACACATTCAATGCTATAAAAATGTTGCCTATTATAAAAAAAATAACATTTTTTGCCTTCAAACAACTTCTCACATCCCTCTTCTTTTTTCTAATTCACCAATTTTGTTTTTCAGTTCACCATTTTTATTTTCCAGTAAATTGGTGATTTTTTCCAATTCACCAATTTTGTTTTTCAGTGAACTGTTTTCTTTTTCCAATTCACCAGTCCTATTTTCCAGTTTTTGATATTTCTGTTGCCCTGATCTCAATTTATTTCCCCATTCTTCTTCTAGCTCTCTTTTGAGATTCTTAATGCAATCATCCAGGTAAGCCTTCTGAAAGGGAGACCAACTTAAGTCTGCCTTTGTGGCTTCATCTGGGATTGTTTTCATAATGTCAGGATCTGGGGACTGTTCTATTTTTTCTCTGTAAAAGCTTTCTATGGTGAGAGCTCTCTTCTGCTTCTTGCTCATGATTTAAAGTTGGGATATTGGTCAAAAGCAGAAAAAACTGCAACGATTTGTATTTGCCCTGGGGCAGTTTGCCGAGTTGACTTCCAGTCTGAGGCTGGTCGGGCTAGATTCGCACTAGGACCACGTTTTCAGCTGTTCTCGATCCACCCTTTTCCAAAGGCAGATCTGCCAAAGCACCTGCCCGCAAGCAGAGCAAAGTGGCCCAGGCGTCTCCCAGGGGTTCCTGGGTGCCCAAAATCCGCCCCTCTATCGCAGCCCTGACTTCCGCCCTGGCTGGAGTCTGATTTGGACCAGCAGCCAATTTCCCCTGAGGCTAACCTTCTCCGGAGTTCTTTCAAGGTAGATTTTTGATAGAAGTGGGTTGTAGTCCAAATGCTTGGCGGGGCCCTCACTCAGAAACCAGTTGGAAGGCTTACTTTGTCTGGGTTTGAGGGAATGTCCTGGAAGTTCACAGAGAAAGCTGTCCGCAGTTCGCCATCTTGGCTCCGCCCCCCCTCTTCTTTTTTCTGACTCTATACTACATTCTCTGGACTGGAACAGAAGAGTTCTTAATTTTCCTATTTAACTCAAACTCTCTGCAGGGAATGGAACAGTGAAGTTAGGCCATACCAATTAATTGAAACTAATAAAAAGATTTAATCTTAAATGTAAAAGCTGAAAGGAAGGAAGGAAATATAGAAACACATATTTATCAAGTACCTATTATGTGCAAGGTTCTGTGCTAAATTCTTTATAAATGGTGACTCATTTGATTCTCACAACAATATGGGAGATTGAGGCCCTTATTATCCCCATATTTCCAGGGAAAGAAACTGAGGCAACCAGAGGTGAAATGACTTGCTAGAGTCACAGAACCAGTTTGTCTGAATTTGGATATGAACTTGGATATTTTACTCCAGGCCTAGAAAACTTCTTTTATTCATTTGTTGGTCTTTTCTTTTATTGTTTCTATCCAATTTTGTCACAGATTCAAGCAGATAATTATAAACAGCTTTATTCTCCATCAGAAAATGTTGGCTGATGTACAAATAGACTGGGAGTCCTAAATTTTAATTAAATTGGCCACTGATTGATGTATAATGGTTTGGTAACTAAATTTTTTAGTAAATTTAATAATATCCATAAATTTTGACTGTTGCTTGAAGACCATGATCCAGATACCTCAATCCCTCATTTCACAATGAAAAAATGGGTGTAATAAGTTAGAAAAGTTATGTTACTAAATGTAGTATGTGGATTTGCACAAAATGTATCTATATTATCCCATTAAAAGATCATATCCCCTAGACTAGTAATGTTCAAGGGACAAGATAGATATCATTCTAATCTGGTCCCCCTTCTTTCTGAGAAGAGCAGAAGAGTATTCTCAGGTTCCAACTTCCTGCTTCCCCAATGATGGGAATTAATATCTCCCTTGAAGGAGAGTTGGGGGAAAAAAGACTAGAGATGTCTATTCTACCTTCAAACACACAGGGACAGCATATGAAGCTTTATTTTTTATCTTCTTTTTCCAAGTTCTTGAGTAATTAATTATCCATTATTTGCTTTGTGAAGTCAATGTTACATAAGCTATTAGGTAACACAAAAATGTGGCAGAAAGGATGTATAATCATATTACATACCAGGAGTATGATTTATAGCTAATTTATTTAACTGAAAGGTAGTATGAATCTTAGAAAAAGGTCACTGAGTCAGCAACCTGGGTTAAGATTCTAGCTCTACCACTTAATACTAGTTTAGCCATCATCAAATTATTTAACCTTTAGGAGACTGAGTTTTCCTATTTGTAGAATGAGAGAGTTGGACTCCTAAATGGCCTCTGAAAACACTTCTACCTTTGATCTCATGATTTGCAGAGGCTCTGATTTAATACCATGAACTTTACAAAGTGATATTAACTATCATTTCACTATTAGCAATTACTCCTCTCAACATTTTTGAAACCACAAGATTATTAATATTTTTTATACTTCTAACAAAGTAAATAATTTGTGTTTCCTTTTTTATTTCCTTTAAAAGTTTCTTTGTTTTTTTTTGTTTGTTTGTTTGTTTTGTTTCATTTGTTGTTGTTGTTGTTGTTGTTGTTGTTTTTGGTACCTAGGTTTGAAGAATGCCTCCTTAAGAAGCCTTAATTTACTGAATTAATAGACAGGATTAGCAGACTTTTATAGGAGCCCAGACACTGCAGCATTTGGCACAAGTGGGAAGATTAGAGGTAGGATATGAAAGTTACATTGTTATTGCATTAGTTATCACATCTGCAGGTAGAAAGGGTTATAATTCTTTATTGGTTTTTCTTGTCAGTAGGCTGGGCCTTAGGCTTCCAAAGACACAATAGAATCCTCAATAACATTCCTAAGACATTTCATTTTATCTTTAAACATAGCTAGCAATATTTTTATCTTCACACAGGGTAACCATTTTTGCAAAATACATGTGTGACTGAGGAGGGAAGGAGGAAGGAGGCCCACAGGGAAAAGCAAAGCTATGTCCTGCTGATAGCATTTTCTGAGCATGTCTTAAAAGCCCCATGATATAGAATAAGCTCTTAAAAGTGGATTATCAGGTCAGTGCCAGATAGTGTAAGTCAGAAAGAATAGAAGTTGGACCAAAACTTACAGCTTAAAGACTCAAGGATTTTCACTCATTAAAAAAAAAAAAAAAATTAACTCCCTATAATTAATTCCCCTAATTAATAAGCATTTTTTCCTATTACCTACCCCCAACTGAAAAAGAAAAACTCATAATAAATATGCAAAATTAAACAAAACTATTTCCCATATTGTCCTTATCTACAATTATAAATCTTGTTTTGTAAGTCAAATCCATTATTTCTCTTTCAGGAGGTGGTGAACTATTGTCATTATCAATCCTCTAATCATGGTTGATCTTTGTGATGATTAAGAGACAAAATGCTATGTGGTTCTGAGGACTAAAGCTAGGTCTACCACTAAGAACACTTACCTCCCACTTTATGGACCAATAGAAATGCTCCATGGTTTGTAGAGCATGGGACACAGGAACAGGTTCTTGTGGCAGAGATCTCTGTGGCATTCTTATCTCCTAATCAAGATTTACAAACTTTTATGAACTTAGGTGCAAGAAACACCTGGATAAGAAAAGATATAAATACCTGTTCTATATTTGAAGCAAGGACTTCATCATTAGTTTTTCAATTAATTAATCACCTTTTTATTAAACACTTACTATGTGCTAGACATCATACTAAGTGATGGATATACAAAGAGATGAAATAGATGGTGTCTCAGTAGAGATTACTGCCAGTTTTGGTCCATAAACCAATTCATGAATTAAATACTTGAAAACCTCTCCTGCAAGGTAAGAGAAACTTTGACTGAACTAATGAAAACCCAGTACACCAAAGTGGGACATAGAGCTACTACTCAAGACCAGTGCTTCTCATTTAGGGGCAGCTATGTGACACAGGGAATAGAGTGTTTGGCTTGAAGTCAGGAAGACCCAAGTTCAAATCTAGTTTCAAGCATTAATTTGCTGTGTGATTCTGAGCAAGCTTCTTAACTTCTGTTTGCCTCAGTTTCCCCAATTATAAAAAGGCATGATAATAGCACTTATATAATAGGGCTGTTGTAAGATATAATAATATAATATTTGTGAAATACTTAGCACAATGCCTAGCTTAGTGGGCACTATATAAATGTTTCTTCCCTTCCTTTCCCTCTACTAAAAGACATATAGAGAGGCAATGAATATTGGCAATGCTCCTTTTCCATTTAATTTTTTTTCTCTTGATTTTTATTTCAAACATACTTTTTTTTTAAGTAATGTGTTCTATATTTCATTGGTAAGGTAGAATAAACATTAATAGAGGGTTGTGAGTTGTGGTTTTGAAGGGGTACTAGCTGACCCAAAGGGTATCTCCAACCTGTGGTAGCTTTTGACTGCAAAAAAGAAAAAGAAAAACAAAGAAAATCTAATTACATTATTCATTATTCAAAGAGAAAATATTATTACATTATTTCAATTCCATCTTATTTCTAACAATATACTGAGGTCTGTATCTTATACTATTATTTAAAAATATATTTTCAATTTATAATATTTTTACTTATTTGCATGTACATACTGCATTAGAAATTTCTATCAAAATTCCTATGCATATACATATTCATTAAATAGCTCTTTTCTCACAAGCAAAATCCAAGCCCTCCCCCTTTCCTTTTTTAAATTGAAATTAAAACTATTCTTTTATTATTCCCTAAATTATATTAAGAGTTAAGTCCCAAATTAAGTCTGCTTGTGAACTTTGAAAAACAATAAGGATCCAAAGAGTCAGAGGTGAGGAAGGACTAATTCTACCAGCTAGGCAAAAGGAACAATATAATTAAATTTCGTTGTATTTTATTTTCCTGAGAAGTGGACAAATTTTTCTATTTTTGATTTTAGAGAAGAAAATAGCAAAACATGAGAGCTTCTGATTGAAATGGTTTTGACAGATTTCATCAAACTTTGTCAGATGCAATTCACATGGCTTTGCATTGATGGAATTTTAAATGAAGCCCAAGGGAAGGTGAAGTGTTAGGAACATAAAACTACTCACAAAGAAATCAGCAATTAAAAAAAAAAAAAATCAATACAATGAGATGGCATATTGTGATTTTTTTTCCAACCTAAAATTGACTCCAAATCAGTTAAAAGTGAATGATCTGGACTCCAGTTAATTCTAGATTTCAAATTTTATTTGAATCTGAGGGGGTGTGGTGGGAAAATAAAATGAACTGAAATGCAACAACCGCAACAACAAATTCATTCTTCTTTAAGAAGCAATATTTATTTGTAATATACTTTTTTTTTTGAGGGACAACTTGCAAAATTGAAGTAATCAAATGTTTGGAAAGAAAACCTGAGGGGAAACAAAAGATAGATGCATTTAATAGAAGCACTCAGTTTTTTCAAATGTGGCTCCCTAGGCTTTCTTTCCCCTCCCCCATTCTCCCCTTCTTCTTTAAAAGAGTTTCCTCTTTATTGGTAAATCTTTACTTTGTTTTCCCCACTTCACAAGATCCACATTTACTAAAAGCCATTAGTTTGCGTGACATATTGTGGGGGGGTTGGGGTGGGTGGGAAATGACAAAGACAATTCACTTTAAATTATCTGATATTTTGCTATTAATTTTAATGATGTGCCACCCTTCTTCACAATCTAATTCAATCATCCTACTGTGGCTCATTGAGTTACACTATAAACACAATGAGAAATGGCAAAATAGAAGGATTAGATAAAGTAATTTCCAAATAAATCATTCTAAATGATTCTATGTTATTCCTATGTAAACTAAGCAGCAGAATGTAACAGCTTTGTACTCACTGCAGGAGGGGAAAGAAGAAGGGAATGAATAAAGTGGGTCAACAACAGCAGGGTTTCCAATATGAGGGGAAGGAGCAGAATTTTTTTTTTCATATATACAGATTTCCACAGTAGGATTTCACTTTAAACAGTGATTGTCAAAAATGTCATACTGTACAGTTCTTTCTCTCTCTCTTTTTTAAATGGTTGGTGGTTTCGAAAACTGCTTTTACCCCTGTCACTAGCTTAACTTAAATTGCAGGTTTATCATCATCACAAGTGATGTCTGTCAGCTAACAGTACCTGAAACACATTTCAGCCTCAATACATGGAATTTAATCTACCTGGAATCAGGTACAGGGAATATCATACTGAATGTTGGAATTGTTTGACATCCAAAATATTAGATGTTCTTCTGGGTGTTTAGGGGAAATTGATTCAGTTATTTTATTTGTGAGACTCCCTAGATGACATTGACCAGATCTAAAAGAATAAATTGAGAGGAAGGATGGAATGGCTCTACTTGGCCTATTTGTAATGATTTGGGCTCTGAGGGTCCTTGGAATAATAGTCACATAGCTATCAGGTTAAGCTATTGGCAAGAAGAGAATAAGCTTCTGGACAACAAGTTAAATTTTGGGCTTAGAGAAGCTAAAAAATGTATTACTGTGTCAAAAGAGATTCTATTGCAGTACAACTGTTGGCTATCTCACAAAAGGAGGATGTAACTCCTGACCTTGCTGCCATCATTAAAATAGGTGTTTTTAGTCACTTTCACTGATTCAGCTACAGATGTCTTTTCAGGCTCAGGGGATCAAAACCCTGCATTTTCAAGTCCTTTGAGAATCCTTAGGGATTAAATCTCTGACCTGGGGATAACAGACATACAGGAATATATGCAGGGAGTGAACCCACATTGTGGGATTGTCATCATATTCTAGCCAACTAAAGTGAATAGCTACTACCAAATTAGTTGTAAATGACGCACAATGGTTTTATCTGTCCAAGAGCATTTGAAATCTAAAGAAAGATAGCTATTTCAGAGTAATCAGGATAAAACTAAGGATGAAATCACACGCCTAGAACACTGTGGGCAGACAAAACAGCACCCCTCTGAATTCTGGAACCTTTCATTATATTCACCAGATAACTATTAATGGGCATTTCTACATAGCTGTGATAGAGTATTAATTAATCAAAATATCAACTGGCCATTTGGAGAAGCTTCTGTAATGCCATATGAGTATTGCCTTAAAATTAGTTTTTGTATTGGTTATATTTTATTACATTCAACATCTTTGAAAATTGGCAATTGGTAAATTAAATATAATTGACTTATTAGACAATGTATTTTATGGATTATAAAGTTAAATATTCTTAAGCAAAATGAGAAAAAAATTGTAGTGCATTTTGGAGAGAAAGTTGCATCTATTTCAACTTTTCTCAATTCTTTACTTCAATTACATTAATATATTCATCATTTGTGAATATATCTTGTAATTCCTTGCTGTTATGTCTTTGCTTACAACAAAGTTGTTCTGTTTGGTATGGTTAACATTTCACTATTCCTTCATAAAAGATTGCTCTTGTTCAATCCTTTTGAGTAGAAGACAAACTTTAATGAGTCCATCCTGTCTCCATTGTCAGGAATGATGTAGGATTTTAATGGAGTCCATCCTGTTCCCATTATCACACACAAAAGAATGCCAATTTCCTAGGACTATCTTGTTAATATCTCTAAAAGCATTCTCAACTCCTGTCCAATGTGCAGTTGCTCATTTAGATATAATAAGCATGTGAATTTGTTCTCAACTAGAATTTTCTCTAATTCCTCCCTAACTCTCTAGATCTCTTACTTTCCTTTCCCTCTGATCTTTAAAAAATCCCCCTTCATGATCCATTGCTGATTTTTTTTTAATTTTTCCCATGAGCCTTTTCATATTAATAAAGGGTCTTTGGGACTATGATAACACCTACTGTAAATTTTTCACATTTCAAACCTCTCCCTCATAACCTGCTACTTCTTCACTTTGAATTTTATACAACTCTTCCTGAACCCATTTGGGGTTTTCTTGGCAAAGATACGGGTTTTTCATTTCCTTCTCTATTTCATTTTACAGATGAGAAAACAGAGGCAAATAGGTTAAGTGACTTGCTCCAGGTCACATAGTAAGTGTGATTTCAGACAATACTTTCACTGTGCCTTCTAGAAGTCCTTTCATAAGGGTTAGTTGTAGCAAGATGAATGATGATAATAATAGCTTACATTGGTATCATACTTTAAAGAAAGCAAAGTGATTGGTGTACACCATCTCATTTGAACCTCACAATTGTCTTTTGAGGCAAGTATTAATAGCATTACTAATCATTGTTTTATAGATGAAGAATCTAAGATTTAGAGAAGCTGAGATATATTTGTTCAGTGTTGGACAGTGAAGCTAGTGTCACCAAGAGTGTCATCAAGAGTTTTCTTGATTCTAAATCCTGAACTCTATTCACCCTGGAACATCATTTCTACGTCCACAAAAGAGACTAAGCACTTTCATTCCTGGATTTGGTTATGATTTTACTAACAAGCTGCTAAACTACTTAAATATCCCTTAATTACAGCTCATCTAAAATACCATTTATCAACCCAGTACTCTATTATTGCAATGCCTGATGAATGTATCTTTTGTTCTTACCCTTGTTGGACAATGGTAGATTTTTACCTATCAACTGGGGTGGTTTTAAGATATCTTTTGCCTTTTCACTCTTCACTAATTCAAGCTCTATGAAGACAAGGACAAAATACCATCAAAACTTTTGAATTTCCTTCAGTATGGATCAGAATGGTCTACATATAGTAAGTACTAAAGTGTTTATTGAATTAATTGAATAGTACTTTCTAAAACATGAGTGGAGAACCTGTTTTCTGCCAAGAAACATTTGGATATTTATAACATCATTTTAGGGCCATACTAAATCATCAATTTATGGAACTCAGGGAGTGAGAGCTCATCAATGCCTGAGGCTACCTTAGCAAATGTTTTTTCAGGCCTTATACAGCACAGGCTGGATGTTCTCCATCTCTGGTCTAAAAGGATCCTTTTTGTTGAAGGATTACTAGTCATTTGCCTCTCCATATAGTTAGCCCCAGGCCCTACTTTTCAGTGCTTGTACAGGAGAGGACAAACTGACTTTCTCATATAGGATCCCCTCCTTTCTCCTTTATTTCATTGGCAAATCCTGCCTATTCTCCTGGCTCAGCTTCTTATTCTCCCTCCTTAAAACTTCTCTGATTAGATATTGTGATGGAAGAAATATCTCCTCTTTAAGTTCATTGGTAAGTCACTGTTGCCAAATAAATTCACCATAACATAGAAATTAAAGAGGTAAAACCTAGGCTTTTTATGCTTATGCACAGGTTCAGGATTAGAAAATCAGCTACGCAAAGATTAGGATTCTAATGTGACTTTTTACCTATAAAATTATGTCAAATAGAAGAATAATTATACAGCCTACATGAGGTATCTCTATGGAAAGAACATCCAGAGGCAGCTAGGTGGTGCAGTGAATAGAGCACCAGCTCTGAAGTCAGGAGGACCTGAGTTCAAATTTGGTCTTAGACACTTAACATTCCCTAGCTGTGTGACTGTGGGCAAGTCACTTAACCCCAATTGCCTCAGAAAAAAGGCAACAAAAAACAACAAAAAAAAACATCCAGAGCACATAGTGTGAGTTAAAACTTGTCACACATATTTCTTACATGTATGGCTCACTAACATTATAGTCTAAATTTAAGCTTTCTCCTCCCATGGATGCTTTATTGTTGGAAGGAATAAACCAGGTATTTTTGTTGTTGTTGTTATTGTTAAAGATGTACAATTCTTCTATACACATTTCCACATTTATTGTGCTACACAAGAAAAATCAGATCAAAAAGAAAAAAAATGAAAAATGTAACCTATCAATAAATTGATGCAAAGATCTTCTAATTAACATCTGCTGAGGTAAATCTATCTTTATTATCTTAAAGTTAATTATAAAAGCTATCCTCACCTTGAAGTCATTGTTGATCTTCTAAGATCAGCCTGTCAATGTTTTATACAATATGTTCAAAAGCAAGCCAAAGGCAGCACTGGTAGGATCATCTCTGTCTTAAGTAGGCTTTCTGTTCCTTGCTTTGACAAAACCATCATAACCACCCATAACCACCAGTTTATTGTATCCGATCATAATGAAGTGTGAAAAAAGGGGAGAGAGGACCCCCTTTGGCCAGTGGCAGGCTTTGTGGAGGAATCCATGAACCCCAATGAATGAGGTGAGAGGTTTATGGCAAAATGGGTTTATTATAGCAGAGAAGCAGCTTTCTTAGAGGGACAGGGACAGTTCCAGAAAGGGGAGAAATAAAGGTGGGTTATTAGCAAAGATTAGTTAATACTGAGCATGGCTCAGTTTGTCTTTTCCTGAGAGGAATCAGCCAAGATGGATTTATACTAAGCAGCAGCCTAGTAGGCTTTTTCTCTTGTAGAAATCAATGAAAACTCAGATTCAGAGTCATTCTTTTATTTTGCCTTCCAAGGCTTCAGGCTGGGGAGATTAAAGGCTAGTTTCTATATAGGGCTGTGATTATGCCCTAGGCCAAGATTTCTGATTGAATTACAAATTTGCCTATGAATAGGTGGGTGGGGCCTCTCCTATCTCCACCGGAGGGTTTGTAAGATTTGGGGTCTCTCCAGCCCTCCCCCTACAATAAGGGACATACAATCAAGAACACAGTTTACATCAATCAGAAAGCCAAGTTATGTCAAATCTTCAAGGTTATATTTCCCCTACAAAAGATCAACTGATACTATAGATCCTCCCTAAACTTCTTTAAGAATTTATCCTGTGATTTGAGAGGTCTGCAGAGATGTATATTAACTGATGCTAAGTGAAATGAGCAAAACTAGAAGATCATTATACATGGCAACAAGACTATACAATGATCAATTGACAAAAGCTGCTCTTTCCAACAATGAGATGACATAGCATTTTCACTCTTTTTTGTTGTTTGCTTGCATTTTGTTTTCTTTCATTTTTTTTCCCCTTTTTGATCTGATTTTTCTTGTGCAGCATGATAATTGTATAAATATGTATACATATATTGGATTTAATTATTTTAACATGTTTAATATATATTGCTAAACCAGAAAGGACCCTGTAAGTTTCTCATGAGAATCTGAACTTAGCCTCACATACTAAATCAAAGTGACAAGCTTAACCACAGAGTGACCTTGCTTGTTTCTGTACTTTTGCTTGGACATCACACCTGTGAGGGCTTCTACAGATAAGATCAGTTATTGTTCTCTGAAAATACTGACCCTGGAAGGTCTCCCTAAACCCATGCCCATTATGATATGCATCCTGTTATTGCTTTCATTCCCACCATTGTATACATCCCAAGCTCATTCCCATCATTGTTATTGTTTTAGGCTATGAGAAACATTTTTCTTGTATAACAGCTGCCTGGTGATAAGTAAGGAAATTACCTAACTGCATCCTTTTTGCTTCTGTTATCACTGATTGCTTTGTTAGTTACAATCCTATATAAAGTCTGTGCCTCAATTACTTTAGGCCGAATGATTTTGAACATGAGTTCCATTTGGTCAGCTAGTCTAAACTATTCACGTTGAAAGATTGAAAATCAATCTCTGTCTTCTCTGGCATTACAATATTGGATTACTTGCCATCTAGGAAAGGGGGTGAGGGGAAGTGATGGAACAATTTGGAACACAAGGTTTTGTAAGGATCGATGTTAAAAAATTGTCCATGCATGTTTTGAAAATAAAAAGCTATAATTTAAAAACAAATAAATTATCCTGCTTGTCAATGGTTTAGTTCTATCTCATGGTGTTTTTCTTCCTTTTAGAAGTTAATCTACTTGCTAAACATCATAAAAGCTAAAAAGAGTTAGCTAGTTACTGAGGTTCTTTTACAGGGGAAATGTAAACTTAGGGGTTGATATCATAACTTGGCCTTCAGACTGGATACAATAAACATTGAGTTCAAGGTGATTTTGTGAATGCAAAGAACAAAATGCCTATTTAAAAACATAAAACCCACTTAAGGCTCCAGATAATTTTATCAGTGCTCTTCCCTGCTTGTCTCAGGGAATAGCTTGGTCTGTGAAATTCAGGCTTTCTTTCTAGAGCACCACTCTCAGACATCAGGGATCTAACCCAATTGAGGATATGGGAATTCTGTTTCTCCTACTCTTTGATGATTATTGTCCATCATACAATTTCTTGGAGCCAGTTGAGAATTTGGGATGTTAAACTCAGGTGACTGAATCTGACCTAATCTCCATTCCCTGATACATGAATTACCTGAGTCTGACTAGACATTATCACTCTTAGCCTCTGACTAGTTTTGTAAATGTCCCAAACTCTGTCCTTCAGAGATTCCCACTCTTTCTCTGTAGATTTTTGCTTGTTATGCAAAACAACTTACCTTGTGAAACTGTGACAAGTCCTTAACCTCTTCCACCTGAAGTCTGGCCATCCCACCTGCCTTAGTACCCTATATAAATTCTGCTCACAGTTTACCCATCCCAACTGAGTACCACAGCACTTGCTCTATGGCTCACTGAGCTGCAACTTACTTGCCTTTATTAAAAACCTCATTTTTGTTATGTTGACTTTTTTTCTTGAATTCAGGGTAACTGGTAGAAGATGGACCCCCAAAGTGGATGACCAACCTTGGAAAGGGCTTAGCAAGTCCTCAGACTAGAGGTGCTAGTCTTCAAACACCTTAAAGATTGCTGAAGCAGGAGCTATGGAATGCTAAGAGTTTGATCAGTCACTAAAGATGCATCCTGGGCCATTTTGTTTTGTCTTTCCACTAGACCAGTGCCTCTGAAAGACAGAATGAGGTTGACAACTTTGATAGCTCTGCCTTACTTAAATCCAGGTCTCAAGTAAGTCAAGACAGCTCCCCACTATTTCACTGGTTTTCAAAAAGAAGGAGGAACAACAAAGTAAATGGAGAGGTAGATGGCAGAACTGTTTTTAATTTTCCCTCTGGGTCCTTCTTGATTATTATTAGAAAAAAAATAAAAGTTTTTTCTTTCCCTTCTTTTCTATTTTTATTTTTTTTCCCCTTTTAAAAAAAGTTTTCTCAATTCCCTTCCCTCCCCACTTTCCTCTCGCTCTTCTTCTAATCTGAGAAAACTTCAATATCTTGCCCAGGATCATGATAAGTACTTAAGACAGGATTTGAACATAGATCTTCTTAACTCCCAGTTCAGTATTCTATCCACTATACCACGGTATGAAACAAAACAAAATAAACAATCCTACATTAAGAATTTAAACTATGACAGGTTAAGAAGTATAAGCCAGTATGTGCTAGGCCTGACCCATAGACCAAGATAGCAAACCATCTGATAGCTTACCTCAGGCATTACATTCTTTTCTCAGTTGTTTGACCCCTGTTATCCAAATCCAACCCTGTTATCCAAATCCAACACTGCAGTTTGAAAATACATAAATGACTGCCAAGATAGGAAGTAAAAACTATCATAGGAAACCAAAAAATGGACCTGCATTACAATGCAGCATAGAATTTTTCACTGTGCCTTTCTTTTGTACTAGAATCTTGCCATAACTCCATTAGAGTTAATTTTTAGAATTAGTTTTCTTTTCTTATTACTGAAATCTATTTTTTCTATTTTTCTGATTTTCTACTCCACTGTAAAAAGAAAAAAAGGAAAGAAAATTCTAAATAAGGAGAATACTTAATCAAGCAAAACAAATTCCCTCACTGGTCATATTCAAAGCAATATATTTCACATTATGCATCTTAATTCATCAATTTTCTGTCAGTAAGTGATGAGCATTCTTCATCACTGGGACTCTGAAATCATGAATAATTACTATGTGTCTATCATAGTTCTTACAATTTTCAAAGTTGTTTTTACAAAATTGTTGTCCTATAGGTATTGCTCATTTCATTCTAAATCATTTTATGAGAATCTTCAAAATTATTGATTTTTATAATATTGGTACTATAGTATAAATTGTTCTACTGGTCTGTTCACTTCACTCTAAATAAATTCAAAGATATCTTTCCATGTCTCTTTGAGATAAATTATTTCCTCATTTCTTATAGTACAATAATATTCAACCACATTTCTATAATTTGTTCAGCTGTACTCTTTGATAGCCATTTCCTTATTTTTCCAAATTATTGTCAGCATACAAAGGACCACTTTAAATATTTTTTTTATATTTAAGAATTCCTCTTTCTCTAATCTCTTTTGAATATAGGTCTAGTACTGGTATGGTTGGATCAAAGGGCAATACATTGGTTAATAGCTTTTGTTTATAATTTAAAATTGTTTTCACACCTCACATATATCATTATAAATTGTAGACATTCACAGGTCTACCAAAATTGCACTAGTGTACCTGTTTTCAAAGTTCCTTCAACATTTGTCATTTGGCTTATGTATCATTCTTGCTACCTAAAGCATGTGAGGTAGAATCTAAGAATTCTTCAGTTATTTGTGATATAGAAATTATTATTCACATCTCTAAGATCTTTCATCAATTGGTAAATTTCTGTACATTTGAATCAGTTCCATATATCTACATCTTGAAAATAAGACTTTGTTAGAGAAATTTGCTGCAAATATTTTCCCCCAGTTAATTTTTTTCTTTTAACCTAGGGTTTTATACTTTTTTAAATAAATAACTCTAATAATCAAAATTATGCATTTTATCTTCCATGAGCCTTGCTCTCTGTGTTTGGTCATGAACTTTTATTCTATCTATAATTTCTTCAACTTTACATCAAGTATTTTACAATTATCTCTTTCACATCATGACCTTCCACATCAAGGTTTTGATATATTGAGGGTTGACATAAGAAAATAAATGAGTGGCACAGTGGATAGAGCACCAGTCCTGAAGTCAAGAAGACCTGAGTTCAAATCTAGCCTCAGACACTTCTTAGCTGTGTGACCCTGGGCAAGTCACTTAACTCCAATTGCCTCAGTTCTCGCGTGCTCGCACACACACGCACACACAGACACACACACAATTAAATGTGAATTCTGGGGAGTTTTGTGGAAGCTGAAGAGGACATGCCAAAGTTGGCAGATGACACAAAGTCTATGAAAAAATACTTAACCCAAGTTTTACTATAATGTACTGCAAAACATCCCATGAGAGAAAAGAAAAAAATTCAGATTTCTTCTCTGGTAGGAAGGAAGGGCCAAATCTTAGGGGTGGTTCTCCCCTATGTGAAAGGTATAACTCTACGTTGGGGTCCAAGGAATATCATTCCTGGCCCAGTATAAGTTAATCACCTGAAATCTCATGTTGATTGGCTCAGTTTTCGATCCTTCTGTTGTCGTGATTGGGCCAGGACTGGATAAACAATCAATTTTTTAGGGCATCTTTTCTAGCCCTTTCCTCAGGAAGTGAGCTGTGTGATCCTAAAAGGCTGCTCAGATACTAGGGGACTGCTGAATCTCAATTCTGCTCCCTGTGAAAAGATGGTCCTACCGTCTGCTCTGACTTTGTGCAGGACTGTGTGTACTGCTTTATCACTTGCTGATTACCTGTGAGGTAGGTCAAAATGGTGAAATGGTATGGTCTATGTCTTTTAATTCATGCATAAATTGGATTTAAAGGAGGCAGAGTTGCACAAAGTTGTCAGCCTCACTCTCTCTTCCAAAGTCATCACTGTCCAGTGGCAGAACATTCAAGATACTGTGGATGACCAATGCCTGCCTCAGCTGCCCTGCAAAAATGGCACCTTCAAAACAATACCCATTTTAAAGTTGGATGTAAGACACTGAAAAACACATTAATTAACGCATTCAGATTTTCTACAAGTCGTTTAAAAGGTCAGGGTTAGGGGAGGATAACCTATAATTGGATCAATAGGATAGATCGCAAAAAAAAGAAAAAAAAGAAAAACTTAAGTGCAGGGATTTCAAAATACCACTTGTTTGTGCTAATGACACAATCCTTATTTGATTTTCTATATCAATGACTCCATGATGTACATGTGAGAGGAGCCCACACTAAAAGTGACAGTCAGCTGACAGAGAGAAGGCCTGCTAGTTAAACTGCGCTTGGTTTGGAGCCCATGCCTGCTATTTTAGATAATTAAAAAGCACACATGTGAACTAGATGGTTTCTTACGTGATAAAGGCGCCAGATGTGCTTGGAAGCTAGAGGAGCCATTTACAATCTGTCTGGATTGATAGAGCTGCTGGCACTGACTTTGTAATTATGGACACGGTGGCTCAATTGACCAACTTGTTAGCAAGCTGATTGTTGTCAGTGGTGGGCTGGCAGAACATCAAGGAAACCTGTGTAAACAAGCAAACAACCTGCAAAATATGAGCACATATGATCCATAATGCTAAGGTCAATTTAGTCTCAGCTAACCTGTGTCCTAATTAGAGACCCAATAAGCAAACCAAGAACACATTGCTGTGCATATAATCAGCATATTAATAAGCAAACCTTTGTTGCTTCCAAGCTATTGCTCTCATGAGATTAGAGACCAAGAAACTTCAGTGTGGTTTCCAGATTCTTTCTTGAACAATGAATGAATCAACGTAGGATAAAAAAAGAAAAAGAAAGAAAACAAATAAAGCAAAAATCCAAAACAACTTGGAACATCTGGTTGGAAGATCCTGTCGATTTGTGAAGCTTTATTATTTTAATTATTCTAAAGAACATTTTTTTTCTTCTCCAACAGAACAGATGTATTATGCTAATTGCAGGGATGCATTTGAGGTAGCAATATTACAAGAATAGGTCAGAGATAATCTTGCAAAAATGTAGATGGAATAGAAGAAAATAATTTCAAAACCAGCAGGAAATTTAAAAATAATCTAATGTAATTCAGGTATTCTACTGATGAGGTAGCTAAGGTAAGCCTAAAAGGATTAAATAACTTTCCAAGGGTTACAAAGGTTTGCTCTATCCTTCTAGAGGTTTTCTAATTTTTACAAACACCCTCACACACACACACACACACACACACACACACACACACACACACACTACCTTGTTTCACTCATCCAATCATTTATTGCACTGAGGTTCATAGTTCTTCAGGAATTGTCAGAGACATAGGTAACTTTCCCAGGAGTCTAAATTAAAACTGCAATCAGCTCAAAACCACATTTTTTTGAGGAAACTACTATGTCCATAGCAGTGATGGTGCTGAAACAGATACAAAATTTATAAAGCAACTGACCCTAAAGAGCCTATTATCTAACATACTACCTTACAAAGTAAGGAAGTAGGAAGAAGAACTAAACTCTACTCTTCCTGCAAAAGTGAATATGTGGCTTATCTCTGATGCAGTTACACCAGCCCTTACAGGCCAGATTACGTTTGCTTGCTTCAGAATACAAAGGTGGGCTGATTGCATGCACAATCTCATAAGGATTGGCTATCACTGGCAAGTCCTTCATTACATTGTTAAAAAAAAAATAGTGTTTGTATAAATATTTTGTTGTATGTATCTTTTGTTCTCTTTTTTAACTTCTTGGTATATATGACTAACAGAGAGATCTCTGGGTTAAAGGCCACATTTTTAGCAGAATTTCAACTTTTTTCAAAAAATATTCTATTATTCTATACTCAAGTTATTATTTGATCTTTTTCAGTTATTTTTGACCACTTATCCTTTAAAGAATAACTCTTTATCTTATACATCTATGGGAAGTTATAGCTTCAAAACATGAATCTAAGGGGGTTGTCTATGAGTAGCATTGCATGGAAAGAAGGAATATAGATTTATGTGAAAAGTTATGTGTGTCTCAGGGTGGATGTAGGTTAGAGTATTTGGGTGAAGATAAATGAAAAGAGAAAAACATAAAATTTATGAATTTTGAAATGGGTAGAAATGTTTACCAGTATTCATTAATGAAATTTCTCCTTTATATTCATTATGTTCTCTTTCAACTCATATATGATGTTAATAACTACTGAATGTCTTTAATGATTTTCTTCTTTGAAAGATATGACCAATGACCCTTATAGTCTTCAGTATAGTGATATAAATACATCACTATACTGGACTAAAAAGGTCATTGAATAAATTCTTGTTAAATGAATTAAAATTTTAAAAATTAATTAAGTAAAGGAAGTAATTGTCTAATCTTCTCAATTCACCAAATGTCCAAGAACATCACTTTCTTGATGACTTAACAACCATATAGTTTGAATTTTGTTGAGGCAAGCAAGAAATAATAGATTCTTCAGAAATGTTAAACATAGCTTCCGATATATCATGCAATTCATAAGATCATAAAATTTCAAAGTTGAAAGTGACCTTAAATTTTATTTCCTACTTCCCCTAAGGAAACAGATCAGAAAAGGAAAGTGACTTCTCCAAGTTTGTTGTGTTAATATTGCATCTTATTTTGGTCCCCCAGACCACCCCTACCATCCCATCCTCCATCATCTGCTTCTGTAACCTACAACCCTTCTCACCATTTTTCTCTGTACTTTCTGTTGTGCTTGCCCCTTCACCCTTTATATCCTATTAAAATGTAATGACAGCCACATTTTCCACTGCCATCTTGCTCTTTCCTGGCAAATACCTAAAAAACTGGGCTTGCCTGTCCCACTTCATAATTCTATAATTTAATGAGCAATTCCAGATAAAAACAGCACCTACCTTCCAAGTTTATTATAAGAATAAAAAGACTATAATTGCAAAGTGCTTTCTAACCCTCAAGTACTATATAAATAGATAATAAATTATCATTCATAGGAAGTAACAAAGGTAATGCAAAGGCTAGAGTAATCTGATATTGAGCAACTACAATTATTTAGTCAAAGGAAATTTAAGTGATTACCTACATAATTATATCTAATCCTTTTTATAATATTATGACTAAAATCAATAATATGTAAACATTTTTAAAATATTACAATACTATATAAATGTTAGTTATTATAAACACCTCCTTTCAGTAAGAAGTTATTATAATCTATTCGGGAGTTATAAAGACAAAAACCAAAACCAGCCCATACCTTCAAAGAGTTTACCTTCTACTAGAAGTATAGTATATAAACAAATAGGTAAAGATAAGTAATTTGAAGAGAAAAAAAAAGTCTTAAAAACTCTAGCAGCCAAGAAATGCTTCCAATACCATGTGATATATAAACTAAGCATGTAAATAAATAATTTGTGTAACTAACAGGACAGAGAAGGGAAATGATAAACGCCAGAAGGAATGTGGAAAAATAGGTAACATTAATGCATTGTTGGTGGAGTTGTAAACTTACCTACCCATTCTGGAAAACAATTGGGAGTTATAACCAAAGAACTATAAAACTGAACCTACCTTTTGATCCAGCAATATAGCTTTATATCCCAAAGAGATCAAAGGAAAGGGAAAAGAAGTTTGTATAAAGAATATATATAATAATTATTTTTCTGGTGACAAACAATTGGAAATTAAGGAATGGCCTATCAGTTGGAGAATTCCTAAATGAACTGTGGTATATGATTATGATAGAAGAATATTGTGCTATAAGAAATAATGATAAGGATGGTTTCAGAAAAAATTGAGAAGATATATATGAACTGAAATAAAAGGAACAGAACCAGAAAAAAATTGGGCACAGTAACAATGATGTCGTAGCAATGATGAGCTGTGAAAATGAACTAACTTAATCAACATAAGGATAGATGACAATTCCAAAGGACTTAAAAAGAAAAAATACTCATCTAGAGAAAACATTAATGAGCTCTGAATACATATTGAAGCATACTTTTTTCACTTTATTTTTCTTGCCTTTTTTTTTTTTGCAACATTCTTGTTAAATGTTACTTGGTAAGAAATTTGCTTTATTGTTGATTTCCAACTGACTGTTAAAATTTCACTTAACTTAGCATGTCAACATTTCATAGCTGACAATTAGATGAACAAGTTATCATGTTCATCTTGAAATATCAGCTAAAGTCATACCACATAATAAGTTAATTCATGAGCATTTACACATTTTATTATCAATAGTTCTGTTACTCATTTATGTAAAACTTAAATACAAAACACAAAAAGAAAAAAAAATTGCCACGTGCACAGCAGAACATAAGAGGATTCTAATTAGGAAACACTATTTCCATTTCAAGAAAGACTATATAAATACTATATATTATGTGCAGAGTTGTCCATCTTTACTTTCTTGTGGGTTATTTTCTGCTGTGCTATACATAAATATGTATAATTATACCCACACACATATATATATATATTCATATACACACACACATATATATAACACACACACACATATATAACATATGTAAAGTTGTACTATTCTTATTTGTCCTCTGTTTCTCTGAAGGTGGATAGCAACATTTTTCCTAAGTCCAAGTCTTTCCACATTTTTAGAAATCCACCAACATATCCTTTCCTATACCACAATATTCCAGTCTTATACTATCTAGTTATTTTCAATTAGCTAAATGATATTGATCCATATAATATAGTTTTTTTTTTCTCTTTTGATTAAATCTATTTTAGTTTTAATTTTGACACCAATGATTACTTTTTTTCCTTTAAAAAAATACCTCTCCTGATCATTAAGTTATTTGTGTTACTTCTACCTGCTGCCATGCCTTACTTAACCTATAGCCCCTTCCAAGGATCCCTCCCTTATCCTCTCCACTTTTTCCATCTATCTTTAGTCTATTCTTATTAATTTACACATCTCCTATACCTTTTTGTTTTATTCCTTCACTCCTTATTTCTTTATAAATTTAGAAGACTTTTATATCCTTTTACATATAGATAGATATATAGAAAGATAGATAGTTTCTTTTTAACCCATTCCCAAAGTGAATAGGATTTCAGAACTACCATCCCTCCTCCCCATCTTATTCCTGTGTGTCAGTTATTGCTCTTGTATCTCATTTTACCTTTTCCTACATGGTTTTCCTTCTTTAGAATCACATCATACTCAGTTCTACCCCAATCCTAGTTTCTAATGACAATTGTAGATATATGGTTACATTTCCATGTATAAAACATAAATAGTTTGTCTTTATTGAGTCCAGATCAGTTTTTTTTCTTATGAAATATTTCATATTATCTACATTTTTTAAATTTTTTACTTTTTTGCTTTATTATTTCTTGATCTCTCATAATTTCACTGGCTTTCCCTTGTCCAATTCTATTTTTCAAGGAGTCATTTTCTTCCTTAAGATTCTGGAGCTCTTATTCTGGTTGGTTTACTTTCCTTTCATAATCTTCTTGTTTCCTTTGGATTGTTCTTATTTTTTATTTTATTTTAGTTTTAGTTTTCCTCAATCTCTCATTTAATTTTTAAAGTGTTTTTTGAGTTTTTCCATGAATTCTTTTGGGGTAGGTGACCATTTAACTGCTCATGTGGATAGAAGAGGCTTTTTTTTCTTTACTTTTTTCTTTCTTTCTTTCTTTTTTTTTTTTTTGATTAAAGCTTTTTATTTCCAAAATACATGCATAGATAGTATTCAACATTCACCCCTGCAAAAACTTTTGTTCCAATTTTTTTCCCCTTCCTTCCCTGCCACGCCTTCCCCTAGATGGCAATTAATTCAATATAAATTGAACATGTACAATTCTTCTATACAGATTTCCCCAATTATCATGCCGCACAAAAAAAAAAAAAAAATCAGATCAGAAAGGGAAAAATGAGAAAGAAAACAAATAACAACAACAGCAAAAAATGAAAATGCTATGTTGTGATCCACATTTATTCCCTACAGTCCTCTCTCTGGGTGCAGATGGCAGAGAACTTTTGACCTTTTCTGCCCTATAGCCCTCTGAGAATAGGGATTGCATGACTTCCTGAAACTTAGACATTAGGTTTTACAGTCTCTGAGAAATCTTTACCTGGTATTTATATGTGTGTGTGTGTGTGTGTGTGTGTGTATACATATAGGTGTGTATATATATCTATACATGCACAGATATATACATATACATGTATAGATATATACCTATATCTATACATATCTTTACATACATACATATATATATATATATATACATATATATATATATATATGTACACACACACACATAAAATATCCTCTAGTTCTTCTTTGGCCATAAATTCCTTTCTTCTCCACAGATCTGAGAGGCAGACTAACCTTTGTTTTTCTAATTCGCTTATAGTATCTCTCTTTATGTCTAAATCATGAACCCATTTCAAATTTATGTTAGTATAGGGTATGAGACTTTGGTCTATGCCTAGTTTCTGCCATATAATTTTCCAATTTTCCCAGCAATTTTTGTCAGATGTTTCTTATTCCAGAAGCTGGGGTCTTTGGGTGTATCAAACACTAGATCATTAAACAGTAAATCTTTCATCAGAGATTAGATCAAAGGAGAGAATGGAAGACAATATAGATGGGATTTTGAGGTATAGAATAGGAGAAAAGAAGTAGCCCATTTCCCCCTCCTCTGTAAAGTAAGTATATTTCTTTGCTTAAAAAAAAAAATTAGTAAAAAAATAATGTAGGAGTGTAATCTATTCTCCTTTATTTCTAGTATTTCCTCTGCCCATGCTATCCTTCATGGTGCTGCCATAGTAACTTCTCAAAAACAGAGCTTTCATTATGTCAGCCGCCCAATTAAGAATGTACAATAATTCCCAAATGACCATAGTCATTTTCTCTTCACTCATCCAACTGAAATTAAGTCAAGTCTCCCAATATGCTAGTTACTGGGCTAATAGCTGAGGATATAAAATGGAGAAAAGAAATAGTCCCTGCTCTTAAGGAATCCTGAAGATAAAGAGAATTTATAAATGGAAGCTGAGAAAAGGTGCTAGAAGAGACATTCCAATAAAGCTATGTTGGATAAGGGGGTTAGGAAAATCACACTTTTGCGGATGTGGGAGGAAAGGTTCAGAGAAGAATAGAATAAATGCTGACAGCCTTTTCTTACAAAAGAGGAAGTATGCATTCATATGAGGGAATACACAATCAAAGGCTGAGCCCTCAAGGACATTGGAATTTCCAGTAGAAGACCACTGGAGCTAGGTCCTGAAGGTGTCACCTAAGGTAAGAAGCCTTCCCCAGGATAGAGAAAAAAGTTTAAGGAGTCAGGAACATGGCCCATAAAAGAATGAAAGTGTTTAATTCAAAGACTTGCCATAATCCAGTTTTTTTTGTCATCTTTCTTTCTTAGTATTCTCTAATATGTCCTCAGGCCACCTCCTACCTTTTCTCTATATAAATGGATATTCTTATCCAAATCTTTGCCATATGCTTTCAAGGACACCCCCTCCCCACATACACACCCCTTCATTTCTATCTTTCCAAATATTATCTGTTTCAAGGACTAGGGTCAAGTCCAACTTTCTTCTTGAAACATTTCTGACTGTTATCCCTCCCCCTTTCAAACTTAAATATTTAAAAAAAATTAAAAACAAAAAAATAAAACCAAAATTTGATTTTGGTTTTACTTTACCTTTATTTCCAAATATGACCCTTTCCTTTTCCCTACTCAGACATACAAACTTTCTAATGACAACAATAACATAGCAAAACTATAAGTGAGATATAGCAATAATATGTAATAATTAAAATGTAATAATAATAGCTAACATTTATATAGGATTTACAAAGGACCAGGAAATATGCTTTTTTTTAGTTACTAAATTTTATCATTAAAAAATAAAAAGGAAAGAGAAATATTTTAAATGTTTTCTCCAAAAAATAATTGACATACATACCAAGTGTATATATTTATTTACTCTTATAATGGGTTTGAGAAGGAGGGCATTAGAAGTTGGAGGATGAGTGAATGCTTCATGTAAAAGGTAGTACTCCAGCAGAGTATTTGAAGGAACAGTGAGATTCTATGAGAAGGTGAAGAAAGACAGCATTCCAGATATTGGAGATGACCAGTTCAAAGACACTGAGTTGGGAGATGGAGTGTCATGAGCCATGGATAGCAAAAGACCAGCTTAGTTCAAAAGCAAAGTGTGGGAAGAGGAATAACATTTCAATAAGGCTGAAAAGTGGGGTTGAGGCCAATCAGTGAAGAGATTTGTAGCTAAACTGAAGGGTTCATTTATTCTACAGACTTATGCAACTATTCCCTGTTTCTATTTATTTGCTAACATAAAAATATTTATTGTTTGTTGCATATAAATTATCACTATAAATTGTTTTATAAAATAGAAAGTTTTCTCATATTTGTGTGCAAATGTCTTATTTCTTTAAAGAAATTATACCTTTATAGGGACCAAGAACAAACACCTTTTGTTTCCCCAATATCCAAAGTGGTAATGAAAAAAATATAGGAAGTCAAAAATATTTCAAAACCAAAATTACAATGTTCACTATTAAAATCTTAGATTATACATCTTAATTTATAGCTAACAATAGTGATGAAATGGCACATGAAATAACATTATTCACATATATATGCATATACACACATATGATAAAACAAACAGTAATTTAGCTATCTTTACTATCCATGCATGTTCATTTATGTTTGTTTAGATTAGAAACTAAATAAATATTTAAATAATTTTTATTGTTCCATTAGACTTAGTATGCAAATTAAGAATAGAATTCTGGATATACTTTGAACCATCTTGTAAAAAGACATAACTATGTAGAGACTGAAAGTACATTGAAATTGTTGCAAGATAGAATGCTATTGATAATAAAATGTGTAAATGCTCATGAATTAACTTATTATGTGGTATGAATTTAGCTGATATTTCAAGATGAACATGATAACTTGTTCATCTAATTGTCAGCTATGAAATGTTGACATGCTAAGTTAAGTGAAATTTTAACAGTCAGTTGGAAATCATAGGGGATTGACAGAATGCTTTAAATGAATAATTTTTATGTAGTAATGTTTCTGAGATCCAAAAATAGCTATAGGATTTGTTTAAACTATTTTTTCATGTTTTTTGCAAAACCATTGCCGTAGACAAAGAAATTCTATAAAAATTTTACCAAAGAATTTTAAATCTAAAACTTTAAAGCTCTTAAATATAGTTTTACGAATTATTTCCTGATATGTAGAACAATAAAACAGATCCTTTTAGCTATTCTGAACTATTAAATGGCATGCTGTCATAAAAATTATATAAGATAAGAATATATCATAAATTATATATCATATATCATAAATTATATAAGATAAGAATATATCATAAAGTTAAAACTTGATTAAAGTTAATGTCATTTTAGTTCATTTCTTTAATGTTTCATAATTTAATTAATGTCTATAGTGTTTCCAAGACAGAGAATAGAGAGCTGGGTCTGGAGTCAGGAAGACCTGAATTCAAATCTGGATTTTAATAGGTGTGTGACCCTGAGTAAGCCATATGCCAGGATTTACCTCAATTCCTAAATTCACCACTGGCCCTTTACTCAAAATGTTCTCAATTTTGTCAGAACTGACAGAGATTCTGTTGAAATAGCTTATTATTTTACTCTGTAAATGTCTAAGAATTTTTTAATTGATTCTAAAAATAACAGTGGCTCAAAGAAATATGAGCTAAGAAGGGAATAAGACAGAAACATAGATAAGTATAATATACAAAATTAGTTAAGTAACAATAATTTTTATGAAACATGAAATACAAAATAGTAAGAAAATCCCCAAAAGATACGTCATTAGTAGCTGGGGGTAGAGATATAAGATATAGATAGAGCAATGCTTTTTTGAAAAGCAGAATGTGATTATGGTTTTTAAAAATGGAAGAGAACACATCTGGCATTAAACAAATTTATTATAATCAGCCTTTGAGTTGAGTAGGTAATTTTCCTTCCACATTCTCTTGCCTGGCTAGAGATACACTTTACAAACTGCATTACTTCTTTGAGAAGTTTTGTGCCATAGTGGATAAAATTGGCCTCTTAATGAGGAAGAATGGGGCTTAAGTCTCACCTCTGTCTAGGTGACGCTGAAAAATTCACTTAACCTTATAGAACCTTGGGCAACTCTACTAGAAAGAAATATAAAATCATAGCTCTAAAGTAGAAAGAGACCTCAGAGAGCATCTAGCCCAATGCCCTCATTTTTCAGAGGAGGAGCGTTTAAATGATTGTCCAGTGTCACACAGGTAAATATTAGAAATGAAACTTGAACCCAACTCCATTGGCTCCCAAGGAGGTGGATTTTTTTCCCCCTTTTCTCATACCCTAGCATTACAAGTTACAAAAGAATTCCTCATCTACATCACTGGTAAAGAATTCCTTACAACAAAGAAATCACAGAACAAATTATCCTAAAGCATTATAAATTTTATATCAGTCTCTCATCTTAACTTTGACAAATGTTTCTAATATTCTCATAGGAAGTGCTAATGGTGATGATGCTTGATGAAGGATCCTGGAAAGGGATATCTCTGAAAATAGCCCTAAAAATCAGTTCATTTTCTTTTGCCAATGGACTTTCTGCCTTAGTTGGGAGCCAGAGGAAAGATAAGGAAAGAGGCCAACATAATCTTGCTATTGGTGATAGATATCTTAGCATTACTATCACTGCTGAGCTCAGACATTTCTGTGGAAGTGGGGTGCATTCTGTAGGTAGTATGGGAGGTGGGAAGCAACCATTGCAGAAGTGGACTGAATCTCTATTTATTGTGATCAAGGCAGTTCAAAAGCAGAAACCTCTTCATGTATATTGCTCAGCAGGACTATAAGACATCTTGCCTCTGCTGCCAAGGGATCAAATCCGACAGATAGATTTTGGGCATCCAGATTAGCAATTTCTGAGAGCCCTATCTCCTGAGATAGATCAATTTAAAGACTTCATGGAATAGCTCTTAAAAGATGACTTATTTATTTTTTTTTGGGGGGGAGAGTCACAAAGAATCAGATATGACTGAATAACAAATTTTTCCCCAGGCTCTGGTGAGTCCTTTGTGTCATGATTTTTTTTTTTTTAATATGATAGAAGACAAAAATACTGTCCAATGCCTATTACTCACATAGGACATTGAGTAGACCCTGTTACCTACATATAGAGGAAATAAAGATATGAGTCATACCTGCTTCTTCCAGGGAATATTTTCTGAGGTGAAATTTTGGGGAATACAGGCAAAAAAAGAGGAGAACTGATCCTTTAAACATCAGGACTTCTAGATTAAATTAAGATATATGGGGATCCTGGGTCATGTGGGACACTGTATAATAAAAATATGTGTAAATGAATTTTCTCTGGAGAGGATTCAACAGACCTCTTAAATTCAGATAACCAATTTTCACTAATTTTGTTATTTCAGAAGAATAGTTCATTTACCTGGAAGATTAATGTTGATACAGGGCAAACCATCTTGCCCACTTAGTAGGTGATGTAATAGGAACTGTTTCCCCCAGATCTTTGGGTGGGATGGACCTGGGTTGCAAAAACCCTAAATCTCAACCTTTCTGGAACTTTGGTAGCATCCCCACCCTCCTACTTGATTCCCAGGGGAAACTCCCACAATAATATCCATTTACAATTCATTTGGAGATCTCAGTCTGGGGCATAATTGCCACCCATAATTGATTAGTCCCTCAAATCATCTGGACATCAGCTCCCTAGCCCCAGGCCATAGAAGGCTAAATAAAAACCAAAGCCCTGCATCCCAACCTTTGCTAATTCCTAATCAGGAATTAGCCCACTGAGAGAAAGCTTCTCATTGTAATAAACCCATTTATGCCAAAAACCTCCCTTGGAGATTGGGATTGTGAATTCTTTTGCAAAACCTACAACACCAGTCTGGGAAAACTTAGTGTAGAAGGAGAGAACAAAAAGCAAAGGCCTTTCAGGTGAATATTAATCTGGGCTTTATCCATGGAGAAAACTCTATTTACTAATCTACAATATGTTTTTCTGCAGGCTGTAAAAATCAGGGGAACCAGCCAGTTACAGATGGCTTCTGCATCTCTGCTATATAGAAATCCAGACCACACAATCTCTCTTAATTCTGTATCTGTTTTTATTCTTCAATTTACTCTTCAAAAATAATATCTGGGGAAGAATTACTATCTTAATATGAAAAACCATTAAGACACATTTCTGGAATCAATGGATGCAAGCTTACTCAGACTTCTGGTAAATGAACCTACAGTCTTTTACAATATTATCTGCTTCTAGCTCATACTTCCAAACCCCCTAATATCAAAATAATATATATTTCTTAGCAAATTTATTTCCAAGGAACTGTTTTGTCATTTTGCTTATTAATTGCCTTCATAAATTTAAAATTAGAGGTGACCTTGAGGCATGTATGTGACTTAGTGGATAGAGGATTAAACCTGGAATATGGAAAATTTAAGCTCAAATCTGATTTCAGACATTTAATGGCTTCATGATTCTGGTGAAGTTAACTAACCTCTGTTTGCTTCAGTTTTTTCATGTATAAAATGGGAATAATAATGAAAGCACGTACCTACCAGACTTGTGCAATATATGAAAAGTTTGAAAGACAGTTTCAGGAAAATTAATTATTTTTTTAAAAATGCAAGCATTTTATTAATAAAAAAAGATCAGTGTGGGGCAGCTAGATGGTGCAGTGAATAGAGCACCAGCCCTGACGTTTGGAGGACCTGAGTTCAAATCTGGTCTCAGACACTTAACATTCCCTAGCTGTGTGACCCTGGGCAAGTCACTTAACCTCAATTGCCTCAGCAAAAAGCAAAAAAAAAAAAAATCAGTGACATGAATGCCAAAGATCCTCATGATGACAGGTTCCCAATTTATATGCCCTTGGAAAAGTGGGTGTAGCACTTAATTCTTATTGATTAACAATAATTCAATGATTATTATGATAAAATGTGGGCTTATTCTGAGAATCTTAGAGGTACTGTGACTTGGATTACCCAATTTTTTATCAAAGAGACATCAATATACTTGTCAAAGAGGGAATCCACTTCTACCACAAATCTGTCTGTTTAAATACAATGAATAAGAATTCACCAGTTTTCAGCCTGGTTGGGTAAGTCTTTGCTTAAGATTTCCCATACTGCTTAAGTTCTGGATGATGAAGTAGAAAAGGGGAAAAACTTTGGTTCTAATTCAATAATTAGCTATTAAATACAAGAAAGAAGAAATAATCATCTCTCTCAATTGTGAGGATCAAATGATATCATTCTAAAGCATCTGACAATAGATGCTATATAAATGTTAGGTATAATAATAATTATCATAAAGAATGATTATCTTATCCAATCTATTAATTTATAGATGAGGACAACTGAGGTTCTGAAAAGTTAAAGTAAGTTTCTCAAGTTCCAGACTCAGTATTTTCTTCTCCTTACTCCACTCCACTTTTACTTTATTTATATATAAAACATGCTCCCCCCTCCCCATCATACATCCTATATTCAAAAATGGCAAAAGTGTTGTTTAATATTCCATTAGCCTATTAAGCAAGTATAGTAGTGATTTGGTCAAGTCAGGTCATTGACCCCAACTAGTTTGGGCTGGATGGGCTATTATCTTCAGTTTCTGGTTTTCTCAAAACTACAAGACTCTTTCTGATTGGCCGAATCCACTTGTGCCTTCCTAGTCCCCCAATTTCTTGTTTACTCAAGGCTTCTATTGATCACTTAATTGTTCTATGAATCTTAATCATCCTTAACTTCTCACATTCTGAAAAACTCTTGGTCAGTGGTACCCATTATCTCAATCCCACACTACCTCAAAGCTTGCAACACTGTGGAAACCCGTATTTTTAGCTTTTTTCACAATACCTTGTCTCACAGAGGAAGGAACTGAGTACCCTCAAGTTCTTCTATGTTATTAGTCCAACAGCAATTGCCAGATATCCACAGGGAAGAGAAGGGGAGGAAATCTATGTAGTCTTCAAAGTCTTTTCACTTTATCATGAGGTTTTACAGTGTTTACCTTGTGTCCTATTTATAGGAGGTACTGTAGGAGTATGGGCAGAAATTATTTATGATTCAGTGAAAAGAATATTGAATCTGGATGTGAAGATCTGGGTTCAAAAACTGGTTTTGCCACTTATGAGTTAAGTGACCTTAGGTAAATCCCATAAATAATCTAAGCTTTATGTTTCTCACCTATAAAATGAGTGTCTTAGATAAAATAATATCCATTGTAGCTTCCATCTCTAAATTTATGCTCCCATGAAAACAGGTTTTAGTCCATTTTACTTACAATGAAACTGATTCATACTGACTGGCCAAGTCCTTAAGCTAAATAAGCAATATTATACAATTATCTGGAGGCTTCCTGATTTCTAATGAGAAAATGCCACACCCCTTATGCCCCACACCCTCCCCCAAATCAGGATCTCATTAAATTGTACAACTACATTTTATGTCAATGTTAACCTCTCTTGCAACACTGATTTTACTAATGTCATTCCTAATTTTTATTTTCTGACTCTCCTTCAAGGACCAGCATAATCACAGTCCAAGCCATGTAAGCTCCCCCAAAACTTGATAAGATCCAACACAGGAAAGGTTTATTGTATCAGCATTCTCACCAACTTTCTGAATAGTTCTAAAAAATTAATTTAATTCTGATACTTTGGGCTTCAGTTTCTTCCTACAAACAATGGATTTGATAATTTCCATGTTCTAGTTTGGCTCTAACATGCCATGATCCCAAGGGCACTACATGAAATGGTTCTGCTGCAGTGATCTAAACATCCTATGATCATTTCCCTAGATAGTAATTTTCAGGAGAAAAAGGAGTAGCAATGAATAGAGAGGTAATAGGATTCCTCCCAATCTCCCACCACACCGCCCATTCATTTCATGTAATCATAGAATATAGGCACTCTTAACGTTTTATGTTGCTTTTTTGTTTTTGTTTTTTAACGGGAGAACAAAGTTTAAAACTCTGTGATCCTTTTTTGAGGTATAGGCATTCTTGATTCCAGAAAGGAAAAACTTGATTGGTTGAGAAAGCAAAACAGAACTTGAAATAACTAAACCCTAGATGAATTTCAGCAGTTAAAAATGTAGTCAGACTGTCAGGATTCAGAGAAGTTGTGGAATAGGACTCTAGGGAGTAGAGATTGGTTTCCTTTCATCGTTTCTTCCTTCCTTCCTTCCTTCCTTCCTTCCTTCCTTCCTTCCTTCCTTCCTTCCTTCCTTCCTTCCTTCCTTCCTTCCTTCCTTCCTTCCTCCCTCCCTCTACCT
>JAJPUD010008574.1:73383-87117 GCA_023553655.1 Myrmecobius fasciatus | reverse complement strand
GTTGGTTTTTTCATAAAACCAACTTTTAGTTTTATTTATTAATTCAATAGTTTTTTTACTTTCAATTTTACTAATCTCTCCTTTTATTTTTAGGATTTCAAGTTTGGTATTTGATTGGGGGTTTTTAATTTGTTCTTTCTCTAGCTTTTTTAGTTGCAAGCCCAATTCATTGATTTTCTCTTTTTCTATTTTATGCAAATAAGCATCTAGAGATATAAAATTTCCCCTTATTACCGCTTTGGCTGTATCCCACAGATTTTGGTATGAGGTCTCATTATTGTTATTCTCTTGAATGAAATTAGTAATTGTGTCTGTAATTGGCTGTTTCACCCATTCATTGTTTAGGATAAAATTATTTAGTTTCCAATTGCTTTTTGGTCTATTTTCTCCTGGCCTTATATTGCATGTGATTTTTATTCCGTCATGATCTGAAAAGGATGCATTTACTATTTCTGCCTTCCTGCATTTGATTTTGAGGTTTTTGTGTCCTAACACATGGTCAATTTTTGTATAAGTTCCATGGACTGCTGAGAAAAAAGTAAACTCCTTTCTGTCTCCATTTAATTTCCTCCAAAGATCTATCATACCTAACTTTTCTAACATTTTGTTTACCTCCTTAACTTCTTTCTTATTTATTTGGTGGTTTGATTTATCAAGTTCTGAGAGAGGGAGCTTGAGATCCCCCACTATTATAGTTTTGCTGTCTATTTCTTCTTGCATCTCTCTGAACATTTCCTCTAGGAATTTCCATGCTATACCACTTGGTGCATATATGTTTAGTATTGATATTGCTTCATCATCTATGGTACCCTTTAGGAAGATATAATTTCCTTCTTTGTCTCTTTTAATTAAGTCTATCTTTGCTTTTACTTGGTCTGAGATCAGAATTGCTACCCCTGATTTTTTTTGTTCACCTGAAGCATAATAGATTCTGCTCCACTCTTTTACCTTCACCCTGTATGTATCTCTGTTTTAGATGTGTTTCTTGTATACAACATATTGTTGGATTCTGGTTTTTAATCCAATCTGCTATCTGCTTCTGCTTTAAGGGAGAGTTCATTCCATTCACATTCACAGTTAAAATAACTAATTCTGTATTTCCTGCCATTTTATTTACCCTAGCTTATGCTTTTCTCTTTCTTATCCCCTTTCCCTCCTCCCTACTATTTTGCTTTTGATAACCACTTTCCTCAAACAATCCTTCCCCTTTAAAGCCCCACCCACCCCTTTTTCCCCTTTTCCCTCTTGTTTCCTTATAAGTCTATTATTCCTTCTGAGCCAAATCTGATGAGATGGAGATTAACCCAATTCTCATTCCCCTCCCTTTTCTCCCCTCAATCATTATAGGTTTTCTTTGCCTCTACATGTGATGTAATTTCCCTTATTTTACCTCCTTTTCCTCTTCTTCCAGTGTGATCCCTTTTCTACCTCTAATTTCTTTTTCAGTTATCATATCATAATAATCACAAAATCACAATAATCATATCATAATAATCATAAAATCACAGTAATCATATCATAATCATAATGTAATAATAGATTCATAAAATCAACCCTCATTCTATAAGTATCTATAACATAAATAGAGTTCTCAAGATTTTTTTTCTTGTTACCTTTTTATGTTTCTCTTGTGTTCTGTGTTTGTAGAGCAAATTTTTTGTTCAGTTCTGGTCTTTTCAGTAGAAATAGGTGAAATTCTCCTATATCATTGAATGACCATCTTCTACCCTGGAAGATAATGCTCATTCTAGCTGGGTAACTTATTTTTGGCTGTAATACAAGTTCCTTTGCCTTCAGAATATCTGATTCCAGGCCCTTTGATCCTTTAAAGTAGAAGCTGCTAGGTCCTGTGTTATCCTAATTGTGGCTCCCCGTTATTTAAATTGTTTCTTTCTGGCTTCTCGTAATATCTTTTCCTTGGTAAGATAGTTCTGGAATTTAGCCACAATAATTCTGGGGGACTTAATTTTTGGGTTTCTTTCAGGAGGTGTTCGATGGATTGTTTCAAGGAGTATTTTGCCTTCTGGGTCTAAAATATCAGGGCAATTTTCTTTTATGATTTCCTGGAAGATAGTGTCTAGGTTCTTTTTTTCATCATGGCTTTCAGGAAGCCCTATAATCCTTAGATTGTCTCTCCTAGATATATTTTCCAGGTCAGTTGTTTTTCCTAGGAGATATTTCATGTTTTTCTTTATCTTTTCATTTTTTTGTTTTTGTTCGACTGATTCTTGAAGTCTTGATGAGTCATTCATTTCCAATTGTTCGATTCTAATTTTTAATGTCTTATTTTCTTCAGTTACTGTTTTTAGTTCCTTTTGCAATTGACCAATTACATGTTTTTGTTCATTGCATTCTTTTTCCATTTTTTCTATTTTATTTTGCAGTGATCTCATTTCGTTTCCCCATGTTTCTTCTAACTCTCTTTTAAGATTTTTTATGCAATCTTCAAAGAAAGCCTTGTGACATGGAGACCAATTTATGTCTCTCTTTGGGTCTTTTTCTGGAGTTGCTTTACCTTTAGGGGCCTCAGGATTTGAGGTCTGTTCTTCCCTCTCTCCATAAAAGTTGTCTATGGTGAGAGCTCTTTTTGGGTTTTTTATTCATTTTTTTAAAGGTGTGAGGTCTGTTTAGGGCCAAGGTGGGACAGCTGCTTTAATTTGCCCTGGGGCAGTTCTGCTGATTGAGTTATTTCAGGAACTGGGCAGTTCTGCTGATTGAGTTATGTCAGGTGCTGGGCAGTTCTGCTTTAGTTCACCCTGGGGCGGTTCTGCTGATTGAATTATTTCAGGTACTGGGCAGCTCCGCTGATTGAATTATTTCTGGTTCTGATCAGTCCTGTTGTTTGATTGATTGCTTTAAGGTGCTGTGTAATGGCAGCTAGGTCCGATGCTCATCAGGGGTTCAGTGGTTCACAATCTACCCCCCTCAAAAGGCAGACCCTCCAAACCACCTGCCCACAATCAGGACAGATTGTTCCAAGAGGCCCGCAGAAGACTCCCAGGTGTGTGAAAAGCACAACGCTCCCACTCCTGTTCCAACTCCTGTTCCAGCTCCCTGCTCCAGCTCCCTGCGCTGCAGTCTGGGTTCAGTAGACCACCCCCCTGCCCAATTAAAACAGACCTGTTTTGAGGTTCTTCCAGAGTATCTTCTTCTAGAATCATGTTGTTCTCCAGATATTGTGGATTTTTTTGCTTCAGAATCAGTCTAGAGGCTTCATATGTTGTTGGTTTGAGGGGAGGTTACAGGAGGTTACAGAGACTCCTGTCTGATCTCCACCACCATGGCTCCACCCCCGGAAGGACATCTGTGTTTGTATGTTTATACACATACATATATGAATATATATTTGTTCCTAAAATATTTGAAATTATAGGCATCAGACAATATTTTGTTTTTATTCTTTGTATCTCTAATAACTAGCACAGTGTTTAACAGACAATAGTTACTTTTAATAAATATTTGTTGTGGGATATAATTGTACACAAGTGGCTGGCTTCCATGAATCTTGACTCTTGGAAGACTTTAGGAGATGACAATGGAGATGAGTAGGAAGATGTAGACAGAAGAGATTATGTGAAAATCTTAGAAAGGATAACATTATTGAGAAAGGAAATGATAGTCAAAAATCTCATTGTTTCAAATTATAAACATGTGGCTATGATGAGATTAGTGTGTGGATTCATTAGGGTTACAACAATTAAAAAAAATCCTTTTATATTGACTAATGTCCGCAAATAACTTATAGTATCATTTTAGCCCCTGTGGTGACTTGGCATTTAGTTGTTATCTAAATGTATTTTCATCTCTAATAGCTATTTAATTAAATAATTAGTTAGCTCTAATAACAAAGAAAACTTTAGGACCTCCATCTTAATTAAGTCAATTCAAGAACAGGAATGCAAAAGAATGTACTACATAAATATATGGCATTATTAGACCTTACATTTCCAATAGTTTTAATCCATCAAGTATTTTGAGTTTTCAATCATGGATTACAATCTCTGAATATTGTTAAAAAATTGATTTAAAAGATGGCACCTCTATTTAAATGTGAACCATTGTTTTTGGTGTGACCTATTAGGACATTTAAGAATAACTGACACGCAAAGGAAATAAAAAAGAGAAAAGAGTTATTGATTTGTAACAAACATTAAGGGGAAAGGGACTGAGGTATTGTACAATATGTAAGGGTAACCTGAAAGAGGAAAGCTAGAGAAATAAAGGTCAAAAAATGAGAGAAAGATTCTTAATGATTTTTCTTTAAAGGAAACACTTCAGCAGCAGATTCAGTGCCCTATGAGAGATCCAAATAAAATGAGGCATATTCAAGCACACAAAGATACCCAAACTCACACCCACCCATTCACCCACCCACACCTATACCCACACCCACACACATACACATACACACACACAGAAACACATGCAAGATTTAAAATGATAACCAAAAAGATTGGCATGGTATGGTAAGAGCTCTACAGATGGCATTGGAAAGACAAATGAAGGAACACACAGCTCAAAAGATGTTAAAGAAAGAAATAGCTCATAGTCAGGTCAGGCAATTTTCCATTTATGAATGAGAACTGAAGAAAGCCAGTGATTTTCAAGCATAGATTCAAGCCCTTTTCAAACTTGATACTTGAGAAAATTCCTGCCTTAAATGGAGTCATTGAACACTAGTAATCATCTTTCAATCATTCTCCTGACCAGCACATACACTACAATCAGCTTTGTATCTACACAGCACCAGAACAATTGAACTATTTGGTGAATTTTGTCAACACAATCAATTGCTCAATTCAGTTGGATTTGGGGGAAGTACAAAAAAAAAAAAGCAGGCTGTTTTTATAGCATCATATAGGCTCAAAATAAGCAGATACATGAACTAATAACATGACAGTTGAATCTGATTTTTAGAAGCTAGGTGCTATCATGGCTAAAATCTTTATGACAGTTCATGATATTTCCATTCATCACTGATGAAAAGGTGGGAAAAATGAATGTCTACGAAGGAATGGATCATTTGCTTAGCAGTTAGAGTCAGGATCAGCCCAATTTAACCATGTCTTAGGATATAGCAAAAACAGATAAAGTCCCTGTAGTCTGTTAGATATCTTGGAGGCTGGATCTAATTGCTCCAGGAAGTGATTACAAGAAGAAAGAAATTTAATAGAATGCTCACTCCCTTTAAGGCTCAGCTCAAGGATCATAATCTTTTCAGAGGCATTCCATAATTCTCCCAACTAATTTGAGTTCCTTCCCCAACCTTTAGCCCTCTTTCTAGGATTACTTTTCAATTTCTTTGAATAAACTTTGCATATGCTTAAATGTGTATGGATGTATTTATCTGCCCCAAATAGAAAGCTTTTTTGTTTATAATCCCAACTCATAGCTCATTCTCTGGAAAGCCAAAGAAAATGCTTAAGAAAAACCAGGTGATCCCAAGGTTAATTCCAAAGAAGAATTATTAAATGATATGCATTTGTAACACTCAACTCCTCTTTTGTGGAGATGAGATCCATAAGTATGAAATGCTGCACATAATGCATTCTTTCAATGTCTATTAATTTTACTAAAAACAAATTTCATTTACTCTTTAAAAATGTTCAAAAGGAGGCAGGGGACAGGAAAAGAGAATGGATATAAGGAGAAATGTAGATAATATAAAAACAAATATATATCTATATGTATTTGTGCAAATATATATATATATATATATATATATATAAAGATACATACAGGCACACATATGTATCCATATGTGTGCCCTAATGTATCTGAATTGGGAGGGGTTTCGAAAAACATCTAATCCAGCACTCTCCACTTCCATATGATTAATATGAGAGAAATCTTAATACCATGCCTAATGATAATACAATCAAAGAATCACATTTTCTAGAAAAAGTGACTTTAGACATTATCTAATTGACCCCCTTCCCAAACCCAGATAATCGATACCCTTGAAGGTTAACTGAATTTTGTAGATAGTAAATAATCAGACCAAGATCTGAATCCTAAACTTCTGCCTTCAGATGTAGTGATTTATGAATGAGAACTGAAGAAAGCCAGTAATTTTCAAGCATAGATTCAAGCCCTTTTCAAATTTGATACTTGAGAAAATCCCTGCCTTAATTTGAGTCACTGAACACTGGTAATCATCTTCCTATCATTCTCCTGACCAGCACATACACTACAATCAGCTTTGTATCTACACAGCACCAGAACAACTGATCTATTTGGTGAATTTTGTCAACACAATCAATTGCTCAATTCAGTTGGATTTGAGGGAATACAAAAAAAAGCTGTTTTTATAGCATCAATAGGCTCAAAATAAGCAAATACATGAAGTAATAACAGGACAGTCGAATTTGATTGTTAGAAGCTAGGGGCTATTGTGATTAAAAGTTTGCAATTATGACCAGCTGCAGCGTTAGGAATGCTGTCAAGTCAGGACATTCTTTCCTTCCTTCCTTCCGTCCTTCCTTCCTTCCTTTCTTTCTTGGTTTCTTTCTTTCTTTGCTTCTTTTTTTTTCTATTTTCCTCCTTTCATTCTTTCCTTCCTTCCTTTCTTTTTCTTTCTCTCTCCCTCCCTCTTTCTCCTTCCTTCCCTGTCTCCCTCCTTCCTTCCTTCTCCCTCTTTCCTTCCCTCTCTCTCTCTCTGTCATTCTCTCTGTCTCTGTCTCTGTCTATCTCTGTTTTATCTGTCTGTCTCTGTCTGTCTGTCTGTCTCTCTCTGGCTCTCCCTATTTCTCCCTCACTCCCTCTCTCTCTCTAATTCTCTCTCTCTCTTTCTCTCTCTCTCTCTCTCTCTCTCTCATCAATAGCTCCAATATGTAAGCAAGCAGGAAGCAAATAAAAGAAATTGTCTTCATATGTACATTTGTAGGCTTTTATTCACATCTCCTACTTACAAGGCAAGGAGTGGGTCAATTATGAATTGAATTACATCATTTCTTTCTGCTTTACCTGTTGAATTGCTATCCAATTTCTTTCAAGTCTCATTCAATTGTCATCTCTTTGATGAACCATTTCTTGATCCCTGTAATCTTTAAAAAACACATATAAAATATTCTAGATCACTATTGCTCAAAGAAATACAAATTAATATAACTCTGAGATACCACTACAATGTACTTCTCAGATCGGAAAAGATGAAAGGAAAAAAATAATGATAAATGTTGGAGGGGATGTGGGAAAACTGGAACACTAATATATTTTTGGTGGAGTTGCAAACTGATCCAACCACTGAGAAGAGCAATTTGGAGCTATCGAATTGCATGCCCTTTGATCCAGCAGTATCTCTACTGGGCCTGTATCCCAAGAGATCATTAAAAAGGGAAAAAGGACCCACATGTAAGAAAATATTTGCAGCATCCCTTTTTGAAGTTCCAGAGAACTGGAAACTGAGTGGAATGGCTGAATAAGTCATGGTATGTGAATGTTACAGAATATTATCGTTCTATAAGAAACAATTGGCAAGATGATTTCATAGAGGCCTGGAGAGACTTACGTGAACTGATGCTAAGCAAAGTGAGTAGAACCAGAAGAACATTGTACACAACAACAAGATTATAGAATGATCAATTCTGAAGGACATGGCTCTTTTCAATAATAGGATGATTCAGGCCAGATTTAGTAGCTATAGAAAGAGCCAGAGAAAGGACTAAGGGGACTGAATGTAGCATGTGCAGCATGAAAAATGCGGGGATATGTATAGAATAATACATGTTTAATGTATATTGGATTACTTGCTGTCTAGGGGAAGGGGTAGGAGGAAAAAATTGGAACGCAAGATTTTTCAAGGGTGAATGTTGAAAACTACCTTTGCATGTATTATGAAAATAAAAAGCTATTATTTAAAAATACCACCACCCTCTAGGTTGTCACATAGGATTCTATCTGCATCTTTCTAATGGATTTGTTATATATTATTTTGCATTATTAATATCCTTTTCATATTTGTGCATTTGTCTTTTTGCCTTACTATACTATAAACTCACAAGGGTAGGAAAGTTTCTTCTTTAAATGTTGTATGCTACCCATCAACTAACATTGTGTTCTGCTATCTAAACATTTAAGGAATGAATAAATCAATAGTTGATGTAACAATAGCTAGAAATTCAACTTGAGAATTCTGATAACAACTGAAGTGATTGGTCTGGCTATGTCTTCTTGTATCAGGATTGTTCTTTTAAGAATTGTTCCTGAATTCCATATTTACATCAGATCAGATGGCAACTTGTCCTTTAAGAATCTTCTGCTTTTTCGGTGGAGAAGGGAAGTTTATATATTGCTTACTAAAAGTTTTGCACATTATTATCATATTTGATGCTTAAAACAATCCACTGAGTAAGGTGTTATTAATATTTGCTTTTTACAGTTGAATAAAGAGAGCAACAAATTAGAACAGGTCACCAGAGAGTAAGTATCTAAGGTCAGATTTGATTGATCCAGGCACAAACCTCTGTCCATGGCACCATCTAATTGCAGTAAAATAAAAGTAAACTCCTTTCTTGAAATGTGATGAAATAAAATAAATAAATAAGGCCATCATTTAATGGATAAATCCTAGATCTGGAATAAGAATATGCTATATTTCTCTAAATTGTCCTTTTGACCTTAATAAGTTACCTAATCTCTTTGAAGTTTAGTGCTTTTATTTATTAAAAGTTGTAGATAATCTCTGAGACAACCTGATTTTGAATCCCAATTTTATCATTTATTTCAGGTTATATTTCATATTATCATATATTTATATTGCATAAGCCTGTGATGTATTAATGCCTCACCTCCTCATCTAGAAACTGTGGGGACTAGAAAACTTAAAAGTTCTTTCCCATTACAGGTCTATGTTATTATGATTCTCCTATAAGAATTCAGGTTGGGGCTATATTTATAATATCCCTACAATTCGGCACCATTCTTGGTCTACCATCTTAGAGAATCACCTGTTAACAGCTACTATTTACCTTTATTGTAGATTGTTAAATTTCATTAGACTTTCAAGCCCCAAAGCTGTTCATGCTCTGGAATAGAACCTCACATTTACAAGCTCCTATTGCTTTGACCTACTGTTTTAACGTTTGGGGCATCAGGACTGGCTGTGAAGCTGACCACCTTAAAAAGTAAAACTTTTCAATTAAGTAAATTGATTTGCCACCAAAACTTGGCTGTGGAAAACTCTGCTCTCAGATAGCCTCATAATTTCGAGAAAGCAACAACAAAAATAATAATTTAAATTAGATTTATGTTTCATTTTAAAGCTTAGAAAGTATTGTAGGTTGAATGTTGCCCTTTTTATAATGTCATTTTTCTGATACACATATTTTTCATATATAAAATTAATATATTATGCTATTTTAGCCATTATGATTTTATATATATATATATATATATATTACAGAGAGAGGGAGGGGGAAAGAGATAGAAGGAGAGAGAAAGAGAGAGAGAGAGAGAGAGAGAGAGAGAGAGAGAGAGAGAGAGAGAGAGGGAGAGAGAGAGAATGTGGGAGACAGAAAGAGATGGAAAACATGGAGAGATGGACAGAGACAGACAAACAGCTGTGTCTTAATAGATTTGTGTATGTGTAGGTTCTAAAATGTTTATTTACAATATATTTTAATGCTGATAATAACCTAGAGATGGTTTTTGTATTGCTATGATTTGTGAAAGACTAAATTTAAGGGGCAGCTGGGTGGCACAGTGGATAGAGCACCAGCCCTGAAGTCAGGAGGACCTGAATTCAAATCTGGTGTCAGACACTTAATTTTTCCTAGCTGTGTGGCCCTGGGCAAGTCACATAACCTCAATTGCCTCAGAAAAAAAGCAAAAAAAAAGACTATAGTTAATAAAAAAAACAAACAAACAAACAAAAAAAAAACTTCAACTTGACTATCACCTAAGAGACAATAGAGGAGCTACATTTAGGTATGAACATTAGCAATACTGAATTTTGAAAAATTCAATGACACAAAAGTAATGGAAAAGATGGGCTGCTCACATCATGGACATGGGATAACTACTGGCAGCCTTGATACTGCATAGGAATTTTCATGGTGTCAGGAAAACTGAGGAAGGCCCCCAGTATTCTGGAAGGAGAGTCTGTGTATTAAACTTGTGGTAAGATATGAACAACAGCATTCAACGATGAGAAAGGCATTGAGGTAGGTTATAATGTTTAGCACTGAAAATAGTACTCATATCAATGGCATCATGTATCTTTGGGGTATTAGATCATTTACCAAAATTGCTTATTTTTTTCTAAGTTCAAAAAAGGTGTGAAAAACAAGTAAGATGAAAAAGAAGCTACTAAAAGCAGGCATATAGACATGAATGAGAAAGGGCAATAGGCATCAATGTGATATCAAAAGGAGAGAAAAACTTAAAAAAAATAAAAATAAAAAAACTTGAAAACAGATTTGAAGACTCCAAAAGACCACAGACACTTGGATCGTTAGTATACAGAGCAAATAGTCTCCATCTACCCATGCTGAAAAATTCTCTGGAAATCTTATTCCTTTATAGTAAAATAAAAATAAATAATATTCTTAGTGAAAGCCTGACAGTCATCAGGAATATCTTAATTGATATTTGGTGTAATATAAATAAATAGTCAGTTGCTTCTGACACATTTTAGAAAAAATTCTACTTCAAAGGGTCAGAATAAAAATGGGGTTTTTAAACAGGCCATTCCTTATTGATTTTAAATCATCAGAATCTTTCATTGCCCTAAACTTCCTGAACTGGGACATTTTGGTATACTTGGGCATATTGCCATGTCCATCTTCTGTTCATATTGACACATCAGATTCAGCCAGGCTTTTCTCCATATCTGCTCCTTACTTGTTACAAACAAAAACTTCAACCTAAATCCAAGAAGACAGTATTATTTTGCATCTGTCTCCATTCAAAATATTTACTCATCAAGAACTCCCCATTATTTGTCTGCCTAAGTTCTATTATTTCCTTAACCTTTAGAATATTTAACCTGTATTTTTTGACTCATATCTATTGGTATGGGGCAGCAATATGGTGTAGTACATAGAGTACTTGTGTAGGTGTCAGGAATATTCACATTCCTGAATGCAAATACAGTCTCAGACACTAATTAGCTGTGTGACACTGGGCAAGTGACTTAACCTGTTCACTCCAGCTTCCTTATCTCAAAAATGAGCTGTGAAGGAAATGGCAAAAAATTCCAATTTCTTTGCCAAGAAAACCGCAAATGGGATCATGAAGAGTTGGAAACAATGAACTGTCAGAATAACAACAAACTATTGGTATAGCAGCAACCTGAATTTCACTCTCTAATACAGTTTTCTCACACAGCCCACTTGTTAGAATTTCCAAACTACATTAAGCATATTCTTCACCTCTTAAACCAGTTACTTTATATTTAAAATATCTTTTGAACTTGATGAAATGAAGGGCTTCTGAAAAGTATAATAAATGTCTGAATTTCAATAAAAGAAATGGAGTTATGGAAAGGAAAAACAGAAAAGGGAGAAAGGACAGTTGGGGAAATGTAAACATGGAATTGAGATGATCTTTCCAGAAGAATTAAATGTAAAATCATATCTAGAAATGATTCTCAAGTAGTTTTTGTTGTTGTTGTTGTTTTGTTTTGTTTTATTTTTGTTCTCAACACATTATCCTTTGCAGTAAGGAATCATAACACATAAAAGATGCTACTTGGAAATAATAAAAGAGTCAAGAGATGCAAACTTCAAAAAGAAAGGCAGGTAACTTTTTCCTGAGTTCAAGATTTGATTTATTTGGAGGTTAGTATCTATCTGTAACAGGAAAGTTTTGTTTATTTATTGAAGGATATAAGTACTGGAAAAAAATGATAAGAAAAAGTTACTTTATTGTAAGGAACATTTTCTGTCTAAGTAACAATACAGAATTTTTGCAACTTAGAATCTTAAAGAGCAAGCTTATGATCCTAAGAGTTTAATTTTATCTGCTCAGAATGTCAATCAATATACATTAGAGTCAAAACTTGAACTCAAATTGTGTAGGCTTTGAGACTTCCCTGTACACTACACTATGCTACATCTCAAAATTAATATGATATAAAATTATTTATGTTATTTTACTGGGGCGGAGCCAAGGTGGTGAACTGCAGACATCAATCTCTGTGAGCTCCTGAGACCTTCCCTCAGACCCAGACAAATTGAGCCTCCGAACTGGTTTTGGAATGAGGGCTCCACCAAACACTTGGACTACAACTCACTTCTATCAACAATCTACTTTTAAAAATTCCTGAGAAGGTTAGCCTCAGGGGATCAGCCACTGGCCACAATCAGACACCAGGGTGCAGCCAGGGTGGAAGTCTGACATCCTAGTGCGGATTTAGCTGCCCAGCCTCAGACCAGAAGTCAACTCAGCAAACTGCCCCAGGGCAAATAGAAACCACAGCAGAATCTGCTGCTGGTGACTGATACCTCAGCTCAAAAGCATGAGTAAGAAGCAGAAGAGAGCTCTCACCATAGACAGCTTTTATGGAGAAAAAATAGAACAGTCCCCAGATCCTGAGATTCTGAAAATTATCCCAGATGAAGCCACAAAGGTGGACTTAAGCTGGTCTCCCTTTCAGAAGGCTTACCTGGAGGATTGCATAAAGAGTTTCAAAAGGGAGCTAGAAGAAGAATGGGAAAATAAATTGAGATCAGGGCAACAGAGGTATCAAAAACTGGAAAACAGGACTGGTGAATTGGAAAAAGCAATTCACTGAAAAACAAAATTGGTGAATTGGAAAAAGAAAAAAAAATCACTGAAAAATAAAATTGGTGAATTGGAAAAAGACAACCATTCACTGAAAAATAAAACTGGCAAAATGGAAAAAGAATGCATTGAATCAAAAAATTCAACTGGCCAACTACAAAAGGAGCTAAAAAAGATAACTGAAGGAAATAATACTTTAACAATTAAAATTGAACAAATAGAAGTAAATGAATCAATAAGACTTCAAGAATCAGTGAAACAAAAACAAAAAAATGAAAAAATAGAAGAAAATATGAAATATCTCCTAGGAAAAACAACTGACTTGGAAAAACAGATCCAGGAGAGACAATCTAAGAATTATCGGACTCACTGAAAGCCACGATGAAAAAAAGAACCTGGATGCTATCTTCCAGGAAATCATTAAAGAGAATTGCCCTGATGTTTTAGAATCAGATGGCAAAATTGGCATTGAAAGAATTCACTGATCACGTCCTGAAAGAGACCCCAAATTTAAAACCCCAAGGAATATCATGGCCAAATTACAGGACTATCACACCAAGGAAAGGATATTACAAGCAGCTAGAAAGACCCAGTTCAAATACCAAGGAAGTATAATTAGAATTACACAAGATCTGTCAGCTTCTACATTAAAGGATTGAAGGGCCTGGAATCAGATATTCCAAATAGCAAAAGAACTTGGATTACAGCCAAGAATAAGTTATCCAGCTAGAATGAGCATCATCTTCCAGGGAAGAAGATGGTCATTAATGATAGAGGAGAATTTCACCTATTTCTAATGAAAAGACCAGATGTGAAAAAAAATTTGACCTCCAAATACAGACCTCAAGAGAGGCATAAAAAGGTAAAAAGGAAAGAACTCTTGAGAATTATATTTCTACTATAGGTATCCTTAAAGAATGGGGGTATAATTACATTTTTCTTTAATAATAATGGAAAAGAAATTAGAGGTGGGAAGGATACCATACTGAAAAGAAAAAGGGGGGGGGG
>JAJPUD010008574.1:55274-73283 GCA_023553655.1 Myrmecobius fasciatus | reverse complement strand
AGGTGGAAGGGATACCATACTGAAAAGAAAAAGGGGGGGGGGAGGAGGCAAAATAAAGTAAAAAAAAGGAGGTAAAATAAGGCAAAATCTCATAAAGAGACATAGAAAATCTAATATAATTGAAGGAAAGTAGGGAGGGTGATGAGTATTGTGTAAACCTTACTCTCATTAGATTGGACTCTAAGAGAGTATATCAGATACATTCGGCTTCAAAGAAAGGCCTGACCCTCCTTGTGGGAAGGTGGGAGGGAAAGGAGGAAAGGAAAGGGATAGAATAATAGAAGGATTAGGGGAAAGGTATAAAGGGAAGGGACGGATTCCAAAGGGGGGGAGGACTGTTGGTGGGAGGTGGTCATCAAAAATAAAGTGCTGGGGAGGGGGGAAGGGAGAGAGGGGAAAAGGAAGAGAAAATCATAACAATGGGTAAATAAGATGGCAGGGAATATAGATATAGTTATTTAAACTGTGAATGTGAATGGGATGAACTCTCCCATAAAACAGAAGCGGGTAGCATACTGGATTAAAAGCCAGAATCCTACAATATGTTGTTTACAAGAAACAGATCTAAAACACAGAGATACATACAGAGTGAAGGTAAAGGGCTGGAGCAGAATCTTCTATGCTTCAGGTGAACAACGAAAGGCAGGGGTAGCAATCCTTATCTCGGATCAAGTAAAAACAAAAATAGATCTAACTAAAACAGATAATGAAAGAAATTATATTTTACTAAAGGGTACCATAGACAATGAAGTGGTATCAATACTAAACATATATGCACCAAGTGGTATAGCATCCAAATTCCTAGAGGAGGAACTAACAGAGATGCAAGGAAAAATAGACAGTAATACTATATTAGAGGGGGATTTCAACCTTGCTCTGTCTGAATTAAATAAATCAAATCACAAAATCAATAAGAAACAAGTTATGGAGGTAAACAAAAGGCTAGAAAAGTTAGGTATGATAGAGCTCTTTAAGAAATTGAATGGTGATAGAAGGGAGTATACTTTTTTCTCAGGGGTTCATGGAACTTATACAAAAATTGATCATATGTTAGGGCATAAAAACCTCAAAATCAAATGCGGAAAGGCAGAAATAGTAAATGCATCCTTCTCAGATCATGATGCAATAAAACTCACATGAAATATAAGGCCAGGAGAAAATAGACCACAAATTAATTGGAAATTAAATAATCTAATCCTGAAGAATGAATGGGTGAAAGAGCAAATTATAGACACAATCGATAATTTCATCCAGGAGAATGACAATAATGAGACAACATACCAAAATTTGTGGAACACGGCTAAAGCGGTTATAAGGGGTAATTTTATATCTCTAGATGATTACTTGCATAAAACAGAGAAAGAGAAGATCAATGAACTGAGCTTACAATTAAAAACCTAGAAAAAGACCAAATTAAAAACCCTCATTTAAATACCAAATTGGAAATTCTGTAAATTAAAGGGGAGATCAATAAAATTGAAAATAAGAAAACCATTGAATTAATAAATAAAACTGAATTGGTTTTATGAAAAAAAAACAACAAAATAGATAAGCCTTTAGTTAATTTGATTAGAAAAAAGAAAGAGGAAAATCAAATTGTTAGTCTCAAAAATGATAAGGGAGAACTTTCCTCCAATGAAGAGGAAATTAGAGTAATAATTAGGAGTTTCTTTACCCAACTTTATGCCAATAAATTTGATAATGTAAATGAAATGGAGGAATATCTACAAAAATGTAGATTGCCTAGGTTAACAGAAAAGGAAATAAATTATTTAAATAGCTCCATTTTGGAAAAAGAAATAGAATAAGCTATTAATCAACTCCCCAAGAAAAAAGATCCAGGGCCAGATGGATTTACATGTGAATTTTACCAAAGATTCAAAGAACAATTAATCCCAATACTATACAAACTATTTGAAAAAATAGGGAAAGAAGGTGTACTACCAAATTTCTTCTATGACACAGATATGGTGCTAATAGCTAAACCAGGTAGGGAGAAAACTGAGAAAGAACACTATAGACCCATTTCCCTAATGAATATTGACGCAAAAATTTTAAAAAAAGATTTTAGCAACGAGATTACAGAAAGTTATCCCCAGGATAATACATCATGACCAAATAGGATTTATACCAGGAATGGTTCAATATTAGGAAAACTATTAGCATAATCAAGTATACTAATAACCAAATTAATAAAAACATATGATTATCACAATAGATGCAGAAAAAGCCTTTGATAAAATCCAACACCCATTCCTATTAAAAACACTGGAGAGTATAGGAATAAATGGGCTTTTCCTTGAAATGATTAGTAGTATCTACTTAAAACCTTCAGCAAGCATCATATGTAATGGAGACAAACTAAAACCATTCCCAATAAGATCAGGAGTGAAACAAGGCTGCCCACTGTCCCCATTATTATTTAATATTGTATTAGAAATGTTAGCTTTGGCAGTAAGAGAAGAAAAAGAGATTAAAGAAATTAGAGTAGGTAATGAGGAAACCAAATTATCACTCTTTGCAGATGACATGATGATATACTTAGAGAACCCTAAAGACTCAACTAAAAAAACTACTAGAAATAATTCACAACTTTAGCAAAGTTGCAGGATACAAAATTAATCCACATAAATCATCAGCATTTTTATATATTACCAATAAAGTTCAGCAGCAAGAGATACAAAAAGAAATTCCATTTAAAATAACTGTTGATAGTATAAAATATTTGGGAATTTATCTGCCAAGGGAAAGTCAGGAACTATATGAACTAAACTACAAAACACTTCCCACACAAATAAAATAAGACCTAGTCAATTGGAAAAACTTAAAATGCTCCTGGGTAGGCCAAGCGAATATAATAAAAATGACAATACTACTCAAACTAATTTACTTATTTAGTGCCATAGCAATCAAACTCCCAAGAAATTATCTTACAGATCTAGAAAAATAGTAGCAAAATTAAATTGGAAAAACAAAAGGTCAAGAGTTTCAAGAGAATTAATGAAAAAAAAAGGCTGATGATGGTGGCCTTGCTGTACCAGATCTAAAACTATATTACAAAGCAACAGTCATCAAAACCATTTGGTACTGGCTAAGAAATAGAGTAGTCAATCAGTGGAATAGGATAGTATCACAAGACAAACTATGCAATAACTATAGCAATTTAGTCTTTGATAAACCCAAAGACCCCTGCTTCTGGGATAAGTACTCACTATATGACAAAAACTGCTGGGACAACTGGAAACTAGTGTGGAAGAAAATAGGGCTTGACCCACATCTAACACCACATACCAAGATAAGATCTAAATGGGTTCAAGATCTAGATATAAAGAGTGATACTATAAGTAAATTAGAGGAATGTAATATAGTTTACCTCTCAGACCCATGGAGATGGAATAAATTTATGTCCAAAGAACTTGAACTTTTAATTGAAAACCAGATAGATAACTTTGACTATATTAAGTTAAAAAGTTTTTGTTCAAACAAAACCAATACTGTCAAGATTAGTAGCAAAGCAATAAATTGGGAAATCATCTTTACATTTAAGGGTTCTGATAAAGGCCTCATTTCTAAAATACATAGAGAATTGTCTCATATTTATAAAAATTCAAGCCATTCTCCAATCGATAAATGCTCAAAGGATATGAACAGACAATTTTCAGAGGATGAAATTAAAACTATTTATAGTCATATGAAAAGGTGCTCCAAATCACTATTGATCAGAGAAATGCAAATCAAGACAACCCTGAAGTACCACTACACACCTGTCAGATTGGCTAAAATGACAGGAAACGTTAATGATGAATGTTGGAGGGGATGTGGGAGGGCTGGGACACTGATGCATTGTTGGTGGAGATGTGAACGGATACAGCCATTCTGGAGAGCAATTTGGAACTGTGCTCAAAAAGTTATCAAACTCTGCATACCCTTTGACCCAGCAGTGTTTCTATTAGGCCTATATCCCAAAGAAATCATAAAAGATGAAAAGGGCCCTACATATGCAAGAATGTTTGTGGTAGCCTTTTTGTAGTGGCTAGAAACTGGAAACTGAATAGATGCCCTTCAACTGGAGAATGGCTGAATAAATTATGGTATATGAATATTATGGAATATTATTTTTCTGTAGCAAATGGCCAGCAGGATGATTTCAGAGAGGCCTGGAGAGACTTGCATATACTGATGCTGAGTGAAATGAGCAGAACCAGGAAATCATTATATACGGCAACAACAATATTATATGAAGATCAGTTCTGATGGACATGGCTCCCTTCAACAATGAAATGTTTCAAAACACTTCCAATTGTTCACTGAAGATAGCCATATACACCCAGAGAAAGGGATGTAAAATGTGGACCACAACATAACATTCTCTTACTCTTAATTGATGTTTGCTTACATTGTGTTTCCTTTATCTGATATATCTTTTGTGTTTCCTTTATCTGATATGTCTTTTGTGTAGATACGATTTTTCTTGCACAACAATGATAAGTTTGGAAATATGTATACATATATTTGATTTGCCAATTTTTTAACATAATTAACATGTAGTGTATATCCTGCCATCTAGGGGAGGGTTGGGGAATTGAGGGGAAAATTTGTAACAGAAAGCTATGTAAGGGTTAATGTTGAAGAATTACCCACACATATATTAGGCAAATAAAATTTTAAAAAGTAAAAAAAAATAAAAATAAAAAATGTTATTTTACATTTTATAACAAAAGTTTTGTATTATATTACATATATTATGCATTATACATCATATATAATATGATATTTATATGTACTATGTAAGAGATAATACATGATATATAATATACAGCTTGAATATTATATAATATATAATGATATTGTGATTATACAATTACATTATAAAGTATTATATAAATATGTTAATTTGGACATTAGAAATGCATTTTGCAATACATATATTTAAGGTTATGGTTATAACTTGCATTTACAAGTCATTAGGAAACTAAGTTCATACTGAGCAATGCTTCAATATTCATTAGATAATCTAGTGAAGTGTTAAAGCCAGTCAAAGTGAAAACATATTGTCAGAGATTAGCCCTTGGTAACCTTTCTCAGATCTCATAGCACTTAGATTGAATTTACTTCTCTTTTGTGTTTATTATTTCAGAAGGTGTTTTTTTTTTTTTTGTTTGTTTGTTTCTTTATTTGGTGAGATTTTTTTTTGTGTATGTGTGTATGGGTAAAGTTCCCTTAAAAAAACAAAAAAAAACCCAAAAACTCTTAGTGTGATACAAATTTTTCAGACTTAACAAAATATTTTCTTTAAAAGAACTTTGGGAAATGTATAGTGTAGGTATTTGTGTCTCCATTTTATAGGTCACAGAATAAAAGAACCCTCCATATTTGGAAAGAGTTCAGATTCTATCCTAGTCATCTCTTACCTCAAAGAGTTGCATCCATAAAATGGGACTTGAAGAATTTCAGTAAGTGTGAAGATGAAGCCCATTTCAATTCTGTTTAATACTAATGGTTAAGGGATTGTTAATAACAGCAATTCTGCCTCCCCATGAGAATATATGCTCTTTGAAGTAAAAGGCTGTTTTTTTTTTAATTACTGTTATTATGGTTTTAGTTGCTGTTTTATTATTTGCATCTCCAAGGCTTAGCACAGTATTACCTGAGACATAATAATCTTCAAAGAGGCTTGGTTTAATTTATTGATTCACATCTTACATTCATTGCTTCCAGCTTTTCTACCTGAGTCCAAATAGAATAAGTTTTATTTCTCTTCTCCCTTACAATCATTCAACTAGTTGAAGGTAATTATTATGCCTCATCTTTCTTAAGATTTCATTAACACATTTAGCAGCACATGATTCAGTTGATTTATATTGAGTTTGTGTAAAAAAGAATACACTTATCATTTTTAAATAAATATATGAATGGGTCTGAAATGATTGTGATGCCTTAAGTAGTCAAGAACCCAAACTCTGATATTTTCAATATTATATGCATTATTACAATAGTTGGCTCATTTGTATAATGATCTCTAAGGTCCATCTGGATTGTTCCTCTTTAATGTTAGGGAGTTTATTTTAGGAAAAAAAATACAATTGAGACTTGTCATAAACATTTGTTTCCAGTTAAGGAACATGCATAACATTTAAGCAAAGGTTAGACTCTCTGCTTTATATTTACATCAATATGACTTGAAAACAAAATTTTTTGGGTTGAAGCAAAATAGAGTTTATTTTAAATATTCAGGCAATGAAACAGTATATTATAATGTAATGTATTTGCATATATAGGTACTGGGAAGAGAAGCTGGGGAAATTATGGACCTTTTATTGGAATATTCTTCAGTCTGTCATATGTTGAACAGGATGCCCATGACACTATTGCTTATCTTTTATATCTTCCCTTTCTGTCATAGATTAGTTCTTTTTTTTTTTTTCTTCTCTTCAAATATGTGCTGGAAATGGCATGCCCATGTGTACATGTAGGATCAAAACTCCTGAGAATCTGGTTCTGAGATAACTTAATTATTCTATAGAAATTCCTTCAGGCAATATCAACTCTGACAAAATTACTTTGATTGATTCAAGGAGGTGTACAGATGCTAATATCAACTCTATCTTTATATATATTTTTTTCTAAAATATTTTTGATATATTTTGTTTCCTTATTACTTTCATTCCAAACATATCTCTCCCTTTTACCTACCCAGAGAAACACCATATAAATCATTAAAATTAGAAAAAAAATTAAAAAGGGGAAGGAATATATTCTGAAAGATCTCCCATTTCATTTACTGAGTATGATGCCATATTCAAAAATTCACATCTTCCATCAGTGGATACTTCTTTGAATTATTCATATTCATAATTTGTGTAATTGTATCTACATCTATGTATGACTTATTTTTTATATATTTACATATAAATATATAATGGGAATCAGCTGTTTTAGATTTGTTGATTGAGAAAATGTGTTTCTATAGATATTTTGGCTTATATGAAATTTTATCTCTTTGAACTTATTAGTTATTACCTTTCTTTATAATGTTTCAATGTCAAGGCACAGGCTTGTTAATGTCTGTTTTTCTATCTGCCTCCCATTGGTTTAAATTTCTTTCCAGAATGTTTGAGAAAATTTAGCGTTCCACCACCAGTGTAATAGTGTATCCATTGCCTTTACTAATTTTCTATTATGAGAAAACAATAAAATTATTGATTTCTATTCATCTTCATAATTTGGACCATTTTAATATACATTTTTTTATTTCTGTTATTGTATGAGAACTATTTATTCATATCTTTTGACCACTTCTCCTTGAAGAAATACTTTTTTTTTTTCATATATTTGCATTGATTTCTTATACATCATCAAAATCAGACCTATATCAGAAATTCTTGAGTCAAATATTTCCTCAATTGACAACATTTATTTTTATCTAATTGGATTGATTTCATTTGTGTAAGAATTTTCAAGTTCATAAGTAATAAAATAATCTTTTCCCTTTCATTATCATCTTCATAATTTGTTTGATAAAGATTCTCACCTAGCTTTATGTTTGAAAAATACTTAATAGGATTCTCATCCAATATATGTTATTTTTTTCTTGTTTGTTCATTTTTTTGTAATGACTTTTAATGTTCAGGCCCTTTAACATTTTTTTCTTATTGTTGTGGATAATGTAATCTATTTGTCTAAATTTAATTTTTGCCAAGCTGGTTTTCAGTATTCTTAAGAGTTCTTATGAAATAAAGAGATATTCTGCCAAGTAATTAATTAATAAATTTGCCATTTTTTTGCATTCTTCAAGATTTAAATTATACTCCATTTATATCTTTATAATTATTATTAGTTTTCTTAATATTCTGGATCTATTAATCCTTTAATTGAATTAAACAAAATGATCAGTTTCATCTTTTGCAATGGATTTTATTATTTTATTTGATTAAGAACTATCCCTTAGCAATACCTGTGAAAAGTATTGGATCTCATATATACATACACACTGTCACACATATGCAGACTCATGATACACACAAACACATATACAAACAGGTTAATTAAAAAAGAAATCTTTAATAACCACAGTGAGTGGATCTGTTTAGAGTTTAGTATGGCATACAATATATAATATTGGTCTAAATAAGACTTCTATAAGTATTTCTGGTTTTTGAACATTTTGTCTACAGTTATACTGAGCAAAAACATCATTTTTATTTTTTCCTCATTAATACATTAATACAATTAATAATCTCAATGTTCTTAATATACCTTGCTTCAGTTTATTTCCCACAATTTATCCTGTATATATATCTATATATTATATAATATGAATATATACATGTAGATATAGATACAGATATGTTTACAGATATAGATAGCCTCTGTTATTAGACTAAAAGCTCCTTGAGAGCAGGGAATATCATTTGACTTTATATCTGTAGTACTTTTTATGAGTCCTAACACATAGAAAATCTTTAATAAATGCTTATGTAGATACTGGCTAGATCTTATCTCAATGCTATATTATTTTCCTCTATCATTTTTTCTTTATAACTTTTTATTCTTGAATAAATTCTATCCTTTAATAGATATAGTCTAGCCATAACTTACATTCAGCCATATTTCAAATAGTAGAAGATCAAATTTCCCCAATAGAGCTTGCATTCTAATATCATAACTTTTGAAAATGTAAATCTATCTATATGCCATGATGAAGCACTCTAGCAAGGTTCTAGCAGAGAAACCATTCAAATCAGATCTGCAAAATGTATATTAATAGGACAAAAATATGGAATTGCCTGATTATATCAATAAACCACAAAATTACTATAGGAAAATGAGGCACAACTTCATTTAGTTTCGTTAAAAATGAAGTATGTGTTTAGAACTTGTTAGAACTCTACAACAAGGATGATATATATATATATGTATATGTATATATACATATATATATATTTGTTGAGTTGAGTGCCAAATAAAGTGCCATTTATTTAGTGAAACTTGCCAGAGTTTTGTGCCTGAAAGGGCATTAGTCTACTATTAAATAATGCAAACTCTTCTATATTAAGAAATTGATGATAAATTTACACATTAATAAATAATCCTGTAAATTATATGACTACATTTTTTTGGTGTTAGCATATTCAACTATCTTTTTTTCCCCCAGAAAACCCTTGAACCAAAATTTGGAAAGGGAATGACTTGCATTTGCAGATGATTGTCCAAGTAATGTATAGCAGGACATATTTGTTGTTTGAAGAGTAAAGAATAAAAATAGACAACAATAGACAAAAAGACATCTAGTCTTGCCTTTTTCCCTTTCCTTAGGCAATATTACAGAAAGAGGATTGGACTAGGAATCAGGAAGATATGAGTTAAAATTATATTTCCAACATTTACTAAATGCATGACAAGGCGTAAATGACAATTGCTAGGTGCTGTAGTTTTCTGAGCTGTAAAAAGGTAGGGTTAGAATTGGTGAAATCTTATGTCCCTTTCAGTTTCAAATCTATATTATAATTCTTTACTTATTTCTCTAAATGAATGATCTATAAATTAAGGATCTCTGTGGGAAAAACAGAAAAAAATCATAAACCCAAACCTTTTAAAAATGTTTTTCTTTGTCTTTTTGTTTGCTTTAAGGGGAATATTCCAATGAATGAATCCCTCTAATTTACTAAAAGGAACAAAGAGTATAATAGCTATGACGGTAACTAGAAGGGAAAAATATAGGAACCTCTCACAAACTTCCATCAAAAAGCAAGCCAGAGGGGCAGAGCCAAGATGGCGGAGTGAATAGGTGACTTTCTGCCTCTCCTCCGAACTTCTCTCAAATCTACAATAAAATAAGCCTCTGAACTGATCTTCAAGTCAATGAACTCAGAAATATTTGGGCACCGCTCTCTGGATAACTTCATATCAGGTTAGTCAGACTCAGACAGAGAAATAAATAAACGACCCCTGTGCAGGCCGGAAGTGAGGGTGGGACTCAGCTCAGCTCATCTTGGCAGAAATTCCAAACTCCAAACTCCAAATTCCAAACACTTAGAGTTTATCTGAGGCACTCGGGACACTCTGCCCTGATTGGGGGCAGGTGTTCTGGCAGACTTGCCTTGTTTAAGGAGTAATTCGGACTTAGTCCTAGCCCCCACCAGCCCAGCACCTTAAGTCAACTTGCCGAAGTGCCCCAGGGCAAAGCTTTTTGCAGCCGCCTTTTTTTTCCCTACCTTAAAGAGATATCCACCCTGTCTAAAAAAAAATGATGAAGAAGCCAAAGAGAGCTCTCACCATAGACAGCTTTTATCAAGGCAAAGAAACGACCCCAGAGCCAGAGGTTCCTTTAGACAAAAATCAAGAGAAAATCAGCCAGGACCATCACTGGTCCCCTTTTCAAAAGGCCTTTCTGGAAGATTGCATAAAGAACCTCAAAAGAGAGCTGGAGGATAAATGGGAAAATAAACTGAAATCAGTGCAAGAAGGATACAGTATCTTGCAAGAAGGATATGATGCCCTGCAAAAGAGATATGAAAAAGACACCAATTTATTAAAAAATAAAATTAGTGAAGTGGAAAAAGAGTGCAATGAATAAATTGGCCAGTTATAAAAGAAGCTTAAAAAGGTAACTGAAGAAAACAACACTTTAAAAATAAGAATTGAACAAATGCAAGTCAATGAGTCACTAAGACTTGAATAATCAGTCAAACAAAAACAAAAAAATGAAAAATTAGAAGAAAGTATGAAATATCTCCTAGGAAAAACAACTGACTTGGAAAATAGATCTAGGAGAGACAATCTAAGGATTATTGGACTTCCTGAAAGCCATGATGAAAAAAAGAATCTAAACACTATCTTCCAGGAAATCCTGAAAGAAAACTGCCCTGAGATTGTAGAATCAAAGGGCAAAATCACCATTGAAAGAATTCACCGATCACCTCCTGAAAGAGACCCCAAAATTAAGACCCCAAAGAATATTGTGGCTAAATTTCAGGACTATAGCACCAAGGAACAGATTCTGCTAGCAGCTAGAAAGAAACAATTCAAATACCGAGGATCAATAATTAGAATCACACAGGAATTGTCAGCTTCCACATTGAAGGATCGAAGGGCATGGAACCAGATATTCCAAAGGGCAAAGGAACTTGGATTACAGCCAAGAATAACCTATCCAGCTAGAATGAGCATTATCCTCCAGGGAAGAAGATGGTCATTCAATGATATAGGTGAATTTCAGCTATTTCTAATGAAAAGACCGGATCTGAACAAAAAGTTCAACACCGAAACACAGAACTCAAAAGATGCATAAAAAGGGAAAAAGGAAAGGACTCTTGAGAACTTCATTTCTACTAGGGGGATACTCAAAGTTTGGGGGTATAATTAACTAGATATTACTTTGATAATATGAAAAAGAGAACTAGAGGGGAAATGTTGTCATACTGGGGAAAAGAGAGAAAAAGTGGTAAAATAAGATCTAAAAAAAAAAAAGGAGGTAAAAACAAGGTAAAATCACTTGAAGAGGCAAAGAAAACCTAATATAATTGGGAGAAAGAGGGGAGGGAGACGAGCACTGTGTAAATCTTACTCTCATCAGGTTGGGCTCTAAAAGTGTATATCAGACATTTGATTTCACATAGAAACTTGTCTGTTGCTAGAGGGAAGTGGGAGGAAAAGGAGGAAAAGTAAGGGACAAACTAATAGAAGGGAAAATAGAAGAAACAGGGGAAAGGAGTAAAAACAGGGGGAGGGGATCTAAAGGATGGAATATTGTTTGGGGAAGGGGTCATCAAAAGCAAAGTACTGAGGAGGGGGGAAGGGAGAAAGGGGAAAGGAAAGGGGAGTATTGTTTGGGGGAGGGGTCATCAAAAGCAAAGTACTGAGGAGAGGGGAAGAGAGAAAGGGGAAAGGAAAGGGGAAAACATAACTTGGGTAAATAAGATGGCAGGAAATAAAGAATTAGTTACTCTAACTGTGAATGTGAATGGGATGAACTCTCCCATAAAGCAGAAGCAGATGGCAGACTGGATTAAAAACCAGAATCCCACAATATGTTGTCTACAAGAAACACATTTAAAACATAGTGACACATATAGAATGAAGGTAAACGGCTGGAGGAGAAAATATTATGCTTCAGGTTTACAAAAAAAAAAGCAGGGGTAGCAATCCGTATCTCAGATCAAGTAAAAGCCAAGATAGATCTAATCAAAAGAGATAAGGAAGGAAACTATATTTTATTAAAGTGTACCATAGATAATGTAGCAATATCTATACTAAATACATATGCACCAAGTGCAATAGCACACAAATTCCTAGGGGAGAAATTAAGAGAAATGCAAGAAGAAATAGACACCCAAACGATACTAGTGGGGGATCTCAACCTTGCTCTCTCAGAATTAGATAAATCAAACTACAAAATAAACAAGAAAGAAACTAGGGAGATAAACCAATTGTTAGAAAAGTTAGGTATGATAGATCTATAGAGAAAGTTGAATGGAGACAGTAGAGAGTTTACTTTTTTCTCATCAGTCCATGGAACATATACAAAAATTGACCATATATTAGGGCATAAAAACCTCAAAATCAAATGCAGAAAGGCAGAAATAGTAAATGCATCCTTTTCAGATCATGATGCAATAAAAATCACATGCAATATAAGACCAGGAGAAAATAAACCAAAAGGTAATTGGAAATTAAATAATCTAATCCTGAAGAATGAATGGGTGAAAGAGCAAATCATAGACACAATCAATAATTTCATCCAGGAGAATGAAAATAAGGAGTCAACATACCAAAATTTGTGGGATAGGGCCAAAGCGGTTATAAGGGGCAATTTTATATCTCTAGATGCTTACTTGCATAAAATAGAGAAAGAAAAGATCAATGAATTGGGCTTATTATTAAAAAAAAACTAGAAAAAGAACAAATTAAAAACCCTCAATTATATACCAAATTGGAAATTCTAAAATTAAAAGGAGAAATTAATAAAATCGAAAACAAGAAAACTATTGAGTTAATAAATAAAACTGAGTTGGTTTTATGAAAAAACCAACAAAATAGATAAGCCTTTAGTTAATTTGATAAGAAAAAGGAAAGAGGAAAATCAAATTGTTAGTCTCAAGAATGATAAGGGAGAACTTTCCTCCAATGAAGAGGAAATTAGAGCAATAATTAGGAGTTACTTTGCCCAACTTTATGCCAGTAAGTTTGATAATCTAAATGAAATGGAGGAATATCTACAAAAATATAGATTGCCCAGGTTAACAGAAGAGGATATAAATTATTTAAATAGCCCCATATCAGAAAAAGAAATAGAACAAGCCATTAGCCAACTCCCTAAGAAAAAATCTCCAGGGCCAGATGGATTTACAAGTGAATTCTACCAAACATTCAAAGAACAATTGATTCCAATCCTACACAAACTATTTGAGAAATTAGGGACAGAAGGTATACTGCCAGAATCCTTCTATGAGACTGAAATGGTGCTGATAGCTAAACCAGGTAGGGTAAAAACTGAGAAAGAAAACTATTGACCAATTTCCCTATTGAATATTGACGCAAAAATTTTAAATAAGATATTAGCAATGACATTACAGAAAGTCATCCCCAGGATAGTACACTATGACCAAGTAGGATTTATACCACGCATGCAGGGCTGGTTCAATATTAGGAAAACTATCAGCATAAATAATTATATTAATAACCAAATTAACAAAAACCATATGTTTATCTCAATAGATGCAGAAAAAGCCTTTGACAAAATCCAACACCCTTTCCTATTAAAAACACTAAAGAGTATAGGAATAAATGGGCTTTTCCTTAAAATGATCAGTACCATCTATTTAAAACCATCAGCAAGCATCATATGTAATGGAGACAAACTAAAACCATTCCCCATAAGATCAGGAGTGAAACAAGGCTGCCCACTGTCACCATTACTATTTAATATTGTATTAGAAATGTTAGCTTTAGAAATAAGAGAAGAAAAAGAGATAAAAGGAATCAGAGTAGGGAATGAAGAAAACAAATTATCAGTCTTTGCAGATGACATGATGGTATACTTAGAGAACCCTACAGACTCAACTAAAAAACTACTAGAAACAATTCACAACTTTAGCAAAGTGGCAGGATTCAAAATTAATCCACATAAATCATTGGCATTCTTATATATTACCAACAAAGTTCAGCAGCAGGAGATACAAAAAGAAATTCCATTCCAAATAGCAGATGATAGGATAAAATATTTGGGAATCTATCTGCTAAGGAAAAGTCAGAAAGTATACGATCTAAATTACAAAACACTTTCCACACAAATAAAATCAGACCTAATCAATTGGAAAAATATTAAGTGCTCATGGGTAGGCAGAGCGAACATAATAAAAATGACAATACTACCCAAACTAATCTACTTATTTAGTGCCATACCAATCAAAATCCCAAGAAATTATTTTACAGATCTAGAAAAAATAGTAGCAAAGTTCATTTGGAAGAACAAAAGGTCAAGGATTTCAAGGGGATTAATGAAAAAAAAGGCAGATGAAGGTGGCCTTGCTGTACCAGATCTAAAACTATATTATAAGGCAGCAGTCATCAAAAGCATTTGGTACTGGCTAAGAAATAGAGCAGTCGATCAGTGGCACAGGATAGGATATCAGGACAATCTAGGCAATAACCTTAACAATCTAGTATTCGATAAACCCAAAGACCCCAGCTTTTGGGATAAATACTCACTATTTGGCAAAAACTGCTGGGAAAATTGGAAACTAGTGTGGAAGAAATTAGGGCTTGACCCATACCTAATACCACATACCAACATAAGATCTAAATGGGTTCATGATCTAGATATAAAGAGGGACTTTGTAAGCAAGTTAGAGGAACGTAATATAGTTTATCTCTCAGACCTATCGAGATGGAATAAATTTATGTCCAAAGAAGACCTGGAACTCCTAATTGAACACCAGATGGATAATTTTGATTATATTAAGTCAAAAAGTTTCTGTGCAAATAAAACAAATGCAGACAAGATTAGGAGGGAAGCATCAAATTGGGAAATCATCTTTACATTTAATGGTTCTGATAAAGGCCTCATTTCTAAAATTTATAGAGAATTGTCTCATATATATAAGAATTCAAGCCACTCTTCAATAGATATGTGGTCAAGGGATATGAACAGACAATTTTCAGATGATGAAATTAAAACCATTTCTAGTCATATGAAAAGTTGCTCCAAATCACTATTGATCAGAGAAATGCAAATTAAGACAACTCTGAGATACCACTACACACCTGTCAGATTGGCTAAAATGACAGGAAAAGATAACGATGAATGTTGGAGGGGATGTGGAAGGGCTGGGACACTAATACATTGTTGGTGGAACTGTGAATGGATCCAACCATTCTGGAGAGCAATTTGGAGCTATGCTCAAAAAGTTGTCAAACTGTGCATACCCTTTGACCCAGCAGTGTTTCTACTGGGCCTATATCCCAAAGAGATCTTAGAAGAGGTAAAGGGCCCCACATGTGCAAGAATGTTTGTGGCAGCCCTTTTTGTGGTGGCTAGAAACTGGAAACTGAAGGGATGCCCATCAATTGGAGAGTGGCTGAATAAATTATGGTATATGAATGTTATGGAATATTATTGCTCTGTAAGAAACGACCAGCAGGACGATTTCAGAGAGGCCTGGAGAGAGTTGCATGAACTGATGCTGAGTGAAACGAGCAGAACCAGGAGATCATCATACACAGCAACAACAGTATTACATGATGATCAATTCTGATGGACATGGCTCTCTGCAACAAAGAATTGTCTCAAACCAGTTCCAATTGTTCACTGAAGAAAACCATATACACCCAGAGAGAGGGACATGAAATATGGACCACAACGTAACATTTTCATGATCTCTATTGACATTTGTTTGCATTGTGTTGCCTTTCTCTGATTCTTTTTTTTTCTTGTAGATAGGATTTTTCTTGCATAACTTCTCAAGCATTTCAACATTATTAACATGTAGTGGACTTCCTGCCATCTAGGGGAGGGGAGAGGACTGGGGGTAAAATGTGTAATGGAAAGCTTTGTAAAGATCAATGTTGGGGAACTACTCATACATATGTTATACAAATAAAAAGCTTTAATAAAATAAAATAAAAAGCAAGCCAGAAAAGTTGCAGTATACAAAATAAATCCACATAAATTATCAGCATTTTTATATATTACCAGCAAAGACCAGCACCAGAGATACTAAAAGAAATTCCATTAAAAATGACTGTCAATAGTATAAAATATTTGGGAAACTATCTGCCAAGGGAAAGTTGGTAATTATATGAATTAAACTAGGAAACACTTTCCATACAAATAGTCAGATCTAATCAGTTGGAAAAATGTCAAGTGGTCATGGGTAGGACAAGTGAATATAATAAAAATGACAATTCTACCTCTTTCATGCCACACCAATCAAATTCCCAAGAAATTATTTTACAGACCTAGAAAAAATAAAAACAAAATTCATCTGGAAAACAAAAGGTTAAGAATTTCAAGGGAATTAATGAAAAAAAAATGCTGATGAAACTGGCCTACCTGTGCCAGATCTAAAACTGTATGATAAAGGAGTGGTTATCAAAACCATTTGGTACTGGCTAAGAAACAGAGTAGTCAATAAGTAGAATAGGATAGGATCACAAGACAAAATAATCAATAACTATAGCTAATCTATTGTTTGACAAACCCAGCTTTTGGAAAAAGAACTCACTATTGGAGAAAAACTTCTGGGGAGATTAGAAACTTATATGGAAGAAACTAGGCACTGACCCACACATTCATGATTTGTGGGTTCATGTGAGTTCAAGTGGGTTCATGATTTAGACAGAGTGATACTATAAGCAAATTAGAAGAACATAGGATAGTTTACCCCTCAGACCTGTGGAGAAGGAAGAAATTTGTGTCCAAAGAATTGGACATCAAATTTGAACACCAAATAGATATTTTGATTATATTAAGAAACAAAGTTTTTCTACAAACAAAACTAATGCAGTCAAGATTAGAAGGAAAGCAATAAATTAGGAAAGCATTTTCACATTTAAGGGCATCATTTCTAAAATAAATAGAGAATTGACTCAAATTTATAAGAATTCATGTTATTGTCCACTTGATAAATGGTCAAATTATATGAACAGACAATTTTCATATGAAGAAATTAAAACCATTTCTAATCATATGAAAAGATTGTCTAAAGCACTATTGATCAGAAAATTGCAAATTAAGACAATTCTGAGACACCCCTATACATCTCTGAGATTGGCTAAGACGACAGGAAAAGATAATGAGGAATGTTGGAGAGGATGTGGGAAAACTGGGACACTAATACATTGTTGGTAGAACTGTGAATGAATCCAGTCATTCTGGAAAGCAATTTGGAGCTATGCTCAAAAAGTTATCAAACTGTGAATACCCTTTGACCCAGCAGTGTTTCTACTGGGCCTATATCCCAAAGAGATCTTAAAGGAGGGAAAGGGATGTGAAAGAATGTTTGTGGCATCCCTTTTTGTAGTGATAAGAAACTGGAAATGGAAACTGAGTAGATGCCCAGCAGTTGGAGAATGGCTGAATAAGTTATGGCATATGAAGATTGGGCATATGATTATTCTGTAAGAAATGATCAGGAGGATAATTTTAGAGAGTCCTGGAGAGACTTACATGAAGTGATGTTAAGTGAAATGAGCAGAATCAGGAGATCATTGTACACAGCAACAACAATATTATACAACAATTAATTCTGATGAATGTGACTCTTTTCAAAAATGAGATGATTGATGTCACGTTCCAACGATCTTGTGATGAAGAGAGCCATCTATACCCAGAGGGAAGACTGTGGGAACTGAATGTGGATCATAACATTCTCACTCTTTTTGCTGCTGTTCACTTGCATTTTGTTTTCTTCCTCATTTTCTTTCCTTTTCGATCTGATTGTTCTTGTGGAATTAAACATATTATATATATATTATACATGTATATACTATATATATATTATACATGTA